>JAKVIS010003660.1:0-16359 GCA_033119425.1 Bufotes viridis
TTTAACCTGATGGAGAAGATGTTACTCCCATGTGGATGTACACCATGGACAAACCAGACGAGTCCTAGAAATTGGGCAATGATTGCTGGTTTTTTCCTCGTGGTACAGGAGTACTTATCTGTAGTTCTTCATGTGAATGTCGTATTTTTTACTATTGCAACAGAAATGTATGAATTGCTGCCACGAAAGCCCCTATTTGTTAACAATTATTCTTATTATTATTCTTATTCTTATTCTTATTATTAATCATCATCAAACAATTTTAATCTTTTTTTCCAAACAAATATTTGGTGTCAATATCTGATACATCCCCTATCTGCATCTCCGCAGCTACTGTCTTTCCATCTTCCATCCACTGTGGCTGTCGGTTCCGGCACCCGGCCGGCCAAGTCTTCTCACTCGAATCCAATTTAGACTGATGGAATAATTGGCTGATCAGCTGAATGAAGTGTTTGGGCCTGCGCCCGCCCGCGCACCTGGGGTTTGGGCTGTTGTGAACATGCTCCTCCTAATTGACACGTTTGGAGCAACAAGCTGGCTAGATGTTACCATTATGCTCTTCTTAAGTAAGTAAGCGACGGCTGCTGCTGTGTCTCCTTCTTGTGGATCTTCTGAAGTGGGTTTTCCTTTTGGGGGAGGAGAGGAGGAGCACAGTTGCCCATCACTGCAGATGTAGCAGCAGCCGCCGCTGCCGCCGGGCATCCTCCTCTGTGTACAGTGGACGGAACATGGCACGTGTCACAAGGGCCTATTCTGCAGCTTGTTACGGGATGAATGACATCACATGGTGCCCTGACGGATTCGTGACCAATGGGGCCCTGACATGACAATCTACAATGCAATGATGATTGATGATTATTATAATATCTTGTATTGTTTTTTTCTCTTTGAACAGGGCGTGCTCGGAGGAAAAGGTGTGGCCTTGAGTGGGCGGGCGGGTCTATGCAGATGAAGAGCCCGAAGAGGAGCATGATGGTGTGAGGGCAGAGTAGAGGACTGAAGCTCTCCCTGGTTTGTGAGAGCGAGAAGGCGGCTGTCTGCTGGAATGTGGCTGGGGCCTGCCTGCAGGAGGCTGCCTGTCGCCTTCAGAAGTGTTCTGTGTTGGCGACCGTGGGCCTCGGCGGCGGTCCCTTTCGAGTTATCGCTTCTCGGCCTTTTGGCTAAGATCAAGTGTAGTATCTGTTCTTATCAGTTTAATATCTGATACGTCCCCTATCTGGGGACCATATATTAAATGGATTTTTCGAACAGGGAGATGGAAAAAGAGCTTGCTCTGTCCACTCCACGCATTGACCTGGTATTGCAGTACCTCCAGGACCGGTGCACCCCTTCCTAATCCAGTATCCAAAAACAGAACGACTAGATTGCAAGAATAATCCTTCTTCCCTCCTTCCAGCAAGCAAGTGGAAAGCTGTGCCCTGCCTCAGTCTGCACCTCATCTGTTTTTTTGTTTTTTCCTCTCTCTCTCTCTCTTTCTGCCCAGTGTTGCTTGCTGCATAATACCTGCGTGTGTCAGTCTGTCCATCTCCTGATGATGCAGCAGCAGCAGCAGCAGCCGCAGCCGTAGCTGTAGGATCCATCACCTGCCCATTCTCCTCACAGGCCAAATCCAATTAAGACTGATAGATTAATTGGCTTATCAGATGAATGCAGTGTTTGGACCAGCACGCACGCAAGCAAGCACCTGTGGGATTGTTTGGCCTGTTGTGCACATTCATTCCTGGAAAGTGACACTTTTGGAACAGTTTGGCTGGATGTAAGTAACCATTTTGCTTTTCCAGTCCTTCAGTACGTAATGTATGCCTGTGTCTCCCTCTTGTGGATATTGTAAACGTAACTGGATTAAGTGGAGGCGAGAAAGTCGTCCAGCACTTCCAATGTATCAGGAGCAGCTGGACCTACCTTGCCTGTACAATGGACGGAACACTGCACGTGTCACAGTGGGCAGGTCAGGTCAGCTAAGGTCAGGGGTCAGGTCAAGGGATGACATCACAATGGGCCCTGACGGAACACTCAACAATGAGGCCCTGACATCACAATCAACAATGAGGCCCTGACATCACAATCAACAATGAGGCTCTGACATCACAATCAACCAAGTTGTTTTTTTTTTTTTTTTCTCTTTTCTTTTCTTTTCTTTTCTTCTTCCTTCCCTCCCTCCCTCCCTCCCTCCCTCCCTCCCTCCCTCCCTCCCTCCCTCTTCAGTCCTGTATTGCTTCCTCCTATCTGTCTCTTTTTTTGGCACGCTTTGTTACTAGGACGTATGTGTGAAGAAAAGGCGTGGCCAAAAGTGAGTGTGCATCTGGCGGGTGGTGCTATGCTGATGGTGAACCTGAAGAGGCGCATGGTGGTGAGGTCAGAGAGGAGGATACAAGTTGTCTCTGGTTTATGCCAGCGAGATGGCTCCTGGAATGTGTCTGTCGCATTGAGAAGTGTTCTGTGTTGCTGAACGTGGGCCTGGGCCGTGAGCTTCTCTTTGGGTTATCACTTTCTGGCCTTTTGGACTGACCGATATACCATCCACAGCCAGTTGGAGCATTTGCAGTCAAAGTATATTGGCACCGGCCATGCGGACACCACAACATGGGAATGGTTGGTAAATCAGCATCGTGACTCCTACTGCTCCTATATGGGCCACTTTGATCTGCTCAACTACTTTGCTGTGGCTGAGAACGAGAGCAAGGCAAGAGTGAAGTTTAACCTGATGGAGAAGATGTTACTCCCATGTGGGCCACCCATGGACAAGCCAGACGAGTCCTAGAAATTGGGCAATGATTGCTGGTTTTTTTCCTCGTGGTACAGGAGTACTTATCTGTAGTTCTTCATGTGAATGTCGTATTTTTTTACTATTGCAACAGAAATGTATGAATTGCTGCACGAAAGCCCCTATTTGTTAACAATTATTCTTATTATTATTCTTATTCTTATTCTTATTATTAATCATCATCAAACAATTTTAATCTTTTTTTCCAAACAAATATTTGGTGTCAATATCTGATACATCCCCTATCTGCATCTCCGCAGCTACTGTCTTTCCATCTTCCATCCACTGTGGCTGTCGGTTCCGGCACCCGGCCGGCCAAGTCTTCTCACTCGAATCCAATTTAGACTGATGGAATAATTGGCTGATCAGCTGAATGAAGTGTTTGGGCCTGCGCCCGCCCCGCGCACCTGGGGTTTGGGCTGTTGTGAACATGCTCCTCCTAATTGACACGTTTGGAGCAACAAGCTGGCTAGATGTTACCATTATGCTCTTCTTAAGTAAGTAAACGACGGCTGCTGCTGTGTCTCCTTCTTGTGGATCTTCTGAAGTGGGTTTTTCCTTTTGGGGGAGGAGAGGAGGAGCACAGTTGCCCATCACTGCAGATGTAGCAGCAGCCGCCGCTGCCGCCGGGCATCCTCCTCTGTGTACAGTGGACGGAACATGGCACGTGTCACAAGGGCCTATTCTGCAGCTTGTTACGGGATGAATGACATCACATGGTGCCCTGACGGATTCGTGACCAATGGGGCCCTGACATGACAATCTACAATGCAATGATGATTGATGATTATTATAATATCTTGTATTGTTTTTTTTCTCTTTGAACAGGGCGTACTTCGGAGGAAAAGGTGTGGCCTTGAGTGGGCGGGCGGGTCTATGCAGATGAAGAGCCCGAAGAGGAGCATGATGGTGTGAGGGCAGAGTAGAGGACTGAAGCTCTCCCTGGTTTGTGAGAGCGAGAAGGCGGCTGTCTGCTGGAATGTGGCTGGGGCCTGCCTGCAGGAGGCTGCCTGTCGCCTTCAGAAGTGTTCTGTGTTGGCGACCGTGGGCCTCGGCGGCGGTCCCTTTCGGGTTATCGCTTCTCGGCCTTTTGGCTAAGATCAAGTGTAGTATCTGTTCTTATCAGTTTAATATCTGATACGTCCCCTATCTGGGGACCATATATTAAATGGATTTTTCGAACAGGGAGATGGAAAAAGAGCTTGCTCTGTCCACTCCACGCATTGACCTGGTATTGCAGTACCTCCAGGACCGGTGCACCCCTTCCTAATCCAGTATCCAAAAACAGAACGACTAGATTGCAAGAATAATCCTTCTTCCCTCCTTCCAGCAAGCAAGTGGAAAGCTGTGCCCTGCCTCAGTCTGCACCTCATCTGTTTTTTTGTTTTTTTCCTCTCTCTCTCTCTCTTTCTGCCCAGTGTTGCTTGCTGCATAATACCTGCGTGTGTCAGTCTGTCCATCTCCTGATGATGCAGCAGCAGCAGCAGCAGCCGCAGCCGTAGCTGTAGGATCCATCACCTGCCCATTCTCCTCACAGGCCAAATCCAATTAAGACTGATAGATTAATTGGCTTATCAGATGAATGCAGTGTTTGGACCAGCACGCACGCAAGCAAGCACCTGTGGGATTGTTTGGCCTGTTGTGCACATTCATTCCTGGAAAGTGACACTTTTGGAACAGTTTGGCTGGATGTAAGTAACCATTTTGCTTTTCCAGTCCTTCAGTACGTAATGTATGCCTGTGTCTCCCTCTTGTGGATATTGTAAACGTAACTGGATTAAGTGGAGGCGAGAAAGTCGTCCAGCACTTCCAATGTATCAGGAGCAGCTGGACCTACCTTGCCTGTACAATGGACGGAACACTGCACGTGTCACAGTGGGCAGGTCAGGTCAGCTAAGGTCAGGGGTCAGGTCAAGGGATGACATCACAATGGGCCCTGACGGAACACTCAACAATGAGGCCCTGACATCACAATCAACAATGAGGCCCTGACATCACAATCAACAATGAGGCTCTGACATCACAATCAACCAAGTTGTTTTTTTTTTTTTTTTCTCTTTTCTTTTCTTTTCTTTTCTTCTTCCTTCCCTCCCTCCCTCCCTCCCTCCCTCCCTCCCTCCCTCCCTCCCTCCCTCTTCAGTCCTGTATTGCTTCCTCCTATCTGTCTCTTTTTTTGGCACGCTTTGTTACTAGGACGTATGTGTGAAGAAAAGGCGTGGCCAAAAGTGAGTGTGCATCTGGCGGGTGGTGCTATGCTGATGGTGAACCTGAAGAGGCGCATGGTGGTGAGGTCAGAGAGGAGGATACAAGTTGTCTCTGGTTTATGCCAGCGAGATGGCTCCTGGAATGTGTCTGTCGCATTGAGAAGTGTTCTGTGTTGCTGAACGTGGGCCTGGGCCGTGAGCTTCTCTTTGGGTTATCACTTTCTGGCCTTTTGGACTGACCGATATACCATCCACAGCCAGTTGGAGCATTTGCAGTCAAAGTATATTGGCACCGGCCATGCGGACACCACAACATGGGAATGGTTGGTAAATCAGCATCGTGACTCCTACTGCTCCTATATGGGCCACTTTGATCTGCTCAACTACTTTGCTGTGGCTGAGAACGAGAGCAAGGCAAGAGTGAAGTTTAACCTGATGGAGAAGATGTTACTCCCATGTGGGCCACCCATGGACAAGCCAGACGAGTCCTAGAAATTGGGCAATGATTGCTGGTTTTTTTCCTCGTGGTACAGGAGTACTTATCTGTAGTTCTTCATGTGAATGTCGTATTTTTTTACTATTGCAACAGAAATGTATGAATTGCTGCACGAAAGCCCCTATTTGTTAACAATTATTCTTATTATTATTCTTATTCTTATTCTTATTATTAATCATCATCAAACAATTTTAATCTTTTTTTCCAAACAAATATTTGGTGTCAATATCTGATACATCCCCTATCTGCATCTCCGCAGCTACTGTCTTTCCATCTTCCATCCACTGTGGCTGTCGGTTCCGGCACCCGGCCGGCCAAGTCTTCTCACTCCGAATCCAATTTAGACTGATGGAATAATTGGCTGATCAGCTGAATGAAGTGTTTGGGCCTGCGCCCGCCCCGCGCACCTGGGGTTTGGGCTGTTGTGAACATGCTCCTCCTAATTGACACGTTTGGAGCAACAAGCTGGCTAGATGTTACCATTATGCTCTTCTTAAGTAAGTAAACGACGGCTGCTGCTGTGTCTCCTTCTTGTGGATCTTCTGAAGTGGGTTTTTCCTTTTGGGGGAGGAGAGGAGGAGCACAGTTGCCCATCACTGCAGATGTAGCAGCAGCCGCCGCTGCCGCCGGGCATCCTCCTCTGTGTACAGTGGACGGAACATGGCACGTGTCACAAGGGCCTATTCTGCAGCTTGTTACGGGATGAATGACATCACATGGTGCCCTGACGGATTCGTGACCAATGGGGCCCTGACATGACAATCTACAATGCAATGATGATTGATGATTATTATAATATCTTGTATTGTTTTTTTTCTCTTTGAACAGGGCGTACTTCGGAGGAAAAGGTGTGGCCTTGAGTGGGCGGGCGGGTCTATGCAGATGAAGAGCCCGAAGAGGAGCATGATGGTGTGAGGGCAGAGTAGAGGACTGAAGCTCTCCCTGGTTTGTGAGAGCGAGAAGGCGGCTGTCTGCTGGAATGTGGCTGGGGCCTGCCTGCAGGAGGCTGCCTGTCGCCTTCAGAAGTGTTCTGTGTTGGCGACCGTGGGCCTCGGCGGCGGTCCCTTTTCGGGTTATCGCTTCTCGGCCTTTTGGCTAAGATCAAGTGTAGTATCTGTTCTTATCAGTTTAATATCTGATACGTCCCCTATCTGGGGACCATATATTAAATGGATTTTTCGAACAGGGAGATGGAAAAAGAGCTTGCTCTGTCCACTCCACGCATTGACCTGGTATTGCAGTACCTCCAGGACCGGTGCACCCCTTCCTAATCCAGTATCCAAAAACAGAACGACTAGATTGCAAGAATAATCCTTCTTCCCTCCTTCCAGCAAGCAAGTGGAAAGCTGTGCCCTGCCTCAGTCTGCACCTCATCTGTTTTTTTGTTTTTTCCTCTCTCTCTCTCTCTTTCTGCCCAGTGTTGCTTGCTGCATAATACCTGCGTGTGTCAGTCTGTCCATCTCCTGATGATGCAGCAGCAGCAGCAGCAGCCGCAGCCGTAGCTGTAGGATCCATCACCTGCCCATTCTCCTCACAGGCCAAATCCAATTAAGACTGATAGATTAATTGGCTTATCAGATGAATGCAGTGTTTGGACCAGCACGCACGCAAGCAAGCACCTGTGGGATTGTTTGGCCTGTTGTGCACATTCATTCCTGGAAAGTGACACTTTTGGAACAGTTTGGCTGGATGTAAGTAACCATTTTGCTTTTCCAGTCCTTCAGTACGTAATGTATGCCTGTGTCTCCCTCTTGTGGATATTGTAAACGTAACTGGATTAAGTGGAGGCGAGAAAGTCGTCCAGCACTTCCAATGTATCAGGAGCAGCTGGACCTACCTTGCCTGTACAATGGACGGAACACTGCACGTGTCACAGTGGGCAGGTCAGGTCAGCTAAGGTCAGGGGTCAGGTCAAGGGATGACATCACAATGGGCCCTGACGGAACACTCAACAATGAGGCCCTGACATCACAATCAACAATGAGGCCCTGACATCACAATCAACAATGAGGCTCTGACATCACAATCAACCAAGTTGTTTTTTTTTTTTTTTTCTCTTTTCTTTTCTTTTCTTTTCTTCTTCCTTCCCTCCCTCCCTCCCTCCCTCCCTCCCTCCCTCCCTCCCTCCCTCCCTCTTCAGTCCTGTATTGCTTCCTCCTATCTGTCTCTTTTTTTGGCACGCTTTGTTACTAGGACGTATGTGTGAAGAAAAGGCGTGGCCAAAAGTGAGTGTGCATCTGGCGGGTGGTGCTATGCTGATGGTGAACCTGAAGAGGCGCATGGTGGTGAGGTCAGAGAGGAGGATACAAGTTGTCTCTGGTTTATGCCAGCGAGATGGCTCCTGGAATGTGTCTGTCGCATTGAGAAGTGTTCTGTGTTGCTGAACGTGGGCCTGGGCCGTGAGCTTCTCTTTGGGTTATCACTTTCTGGCCTTTTGGACTGACCGATATACCATCCACAGCCAGTTGGAGCATTTGCAGTCAAAGTATATTGGCACCGGCCATGCGGACACCACAACATGGGAATGGTTGGTAAATCAGCATCGTGACTCCTACTGCTCCTATATGGGCCACTTTGATCTGCTCAACTACTTTGCTGTGGCTGAGAACGAGAGCAAGGCAAGAGTGAAGTTTAACCTGATGGAGAAGATGTTACTCCCATGTGGGCCACCCATGGACAAGCCAGACGAGTCCTAGAAATTGGGCAATGATTGCTGGTTTTTTCCTCGTGGTACAGGAGTACTTATCTGTAGTTCTTCATGTGAATGTCGTATTTTTTTACTATTGCAACAGAAATGTATGAATTGCTGCACGAAAGCCCCTATTTGTTAACAATTATTCTTATTATTATTCTTATTCTTATTCTTATTATTAATCATCATCAAACAATTTTAATCTTTTTTTCCAAACAAATATTTGGTGTCAATATCTGATACATCCCCTATCTGCATCTCCGCAGCTACTGTCTTTCCATCTTCCATCCACTGTGGCTGTCGGTTCCGGCACCCGGCCGGCCAAGTCTTCTCACTCCGAATCCAATTTAGACTGATGGAATAATTGGCTGATCAGCTGAATGAAGTGTTTGGGCCTGCGCCCGCCCCGCGCACCTGGGGTTTGGGCTGTTGTGAACATGCTCCTCCTAATTGACACGTTTGGAGCAACAAGCTGGCTAGATGTTACCATTATGCTCTTCTTAAGTAAGTAAACGACGGCTGCTGCTGTGTCTCCTTCTTGTGGATCTTCTGAAGTGGGTTTTTCCTTTTGGGGAGGAGAGGAGGAGCACAGTTGCCCATCACTGCAGATGTAGCAGCAGCCGCCGCTGCCGCCGGGCATCCTCCTCTGTGTACAGTGGACGGAACATGGCACGTGTCACAAGGGCCTATTCTGCAGCTTGTTACGGGATGAATGACATCACATGGTGCCCTGACGGATTCGTGACCAATGGGGCCCTGACATGACAATCTACAATGCAATGATGATTGATGATTATTATAATATCTTGTATTGTTTTTTTTCTCTTTGAACAGGGCGTACTTCGGAGGAAAAGGTGTGGCCTTGAGTGGGCGGGCGGGTCTATGCAGATGAAGAGCCCGAAGAGGAGCATGATGGTGTGAGGGCAGAGTAGAGGACTGAAGCTCTCCCTGGTTTGTGAGAGCGAGAAGGCGGCTGTCTGCTGGAATGTGGCTGGGGCCTGCCTGCAGGAGGCTGCCTGTCGCCTTCAGAAGTGTTCTGTGTTGGCGACCGTGGGCCTCGGCGGCGGTCCCTTTCGGGTTATCGCTTCTCGGCCTTTTGGCTAAGATCAAGTGTAGTATCTGTTCTTATCAGTTTAATATCTGATACGTCCCTATCTGGGGACCATATATTAAATGGATTTTTCGAACAGGGAGATGGAAAAAGAGCTTGCTCTGTCCACTCCACGCATTGACCTGGTATTGCAGTACCTCCAGGACCGGTGCACCCCTTCCTAATCCAGTATCCAAAAACAGAACGACTAGATTGCAAGAATAATCCTTCTTCCCTCCTTCCAGCAAGCAAGTGGAAAGCTGTGCCCTGCCTCAGTCTGCACCTCATCTGTTTTTTTGTTTTTTCCCTCTCTCTCTCTCTTTCTGCCCAGTGTTGCTTGCTGCATAATACCTGCGTGTGTCAGTCTGTCCATCTCCTGATGATGCAGCAGCAGCAGCAGCAGCCGCAGCCGTAGCTGTAGGATCCATCACCTGCCCATTCTCCTCACAGGCCAAATCCAATTAAGACTGATAGATTAATTGGCTTATCAGATGAATGCAGTGTTTGGACCAGCACGCACGCAAGCAAGCACCTGTGGGATTGTTTGGCCTGTTGTGCACATTCATTCCTGGAAAGTGACACTTTTGGAACAGTTTGGCTGGATGTAAGTAACCATTTTGCTTTTCCAGTCCTTCAGTACGTAATGTATGCCTGTGTCTCCCTCTTGTGGATATTGTAAACGTAACTGGATTAAGTGGAGGCGAGAAAGTCGTCCAGCACTTCCAATGTATCAGGAGCAGCTGGACCTACCTTGCCTGTACAATGGACGGAACACTGCACGTGTCACAGTGGGCAGGTCAGGTCAGCTAAGGTCAGGGGTCAGGTCAAGGGATGACATCACAATGGGCCCTGACGGAACACTCAACAATGAGGCCCTGACATCACAATCAACAATGAGGCCCTGACATCACAATCAACAATGAGGCTCTGACATCACAATCAACCAAGTTGTTTTTTTTTTTTTTTTCTCTTTTCTTTTCTTTTCTTTTCTTCTTCCTTCCCTCCCTCCCTCCCTCCCTCCCTCCCTCCCTCCCTCCCTCCCTCCCTCTTCAGTCCTGTATTGCTTCCTCCTATCTGTCTCTTTTTTTGGCACGCTTTGTTACTAGGACGTATGTGTGAAGAAAAGGCGTGGCCAAAAGTGAGTGTGCATCTGGCGGGTGGTGCTATGCTGATGGTGAACCTGAAGAGGCGCATGGTGGTGAGGTCAGAGAGGAGGATACAAGTTGTCTCTGGTTTATGCCAGCGAGATGGCTCCTGGAATGTGTCTGTCGCATTGAGAAGTGTTCTGTGTTGCTGAACGTGGGCCTGGGCCGTGAGCTTCTCTTTGGGTTATCACTTTCTGGCCTTTTGGACTGACCGATATACCATCCACAGCCAGTTGGAGCATTTGCAGTCAAAGTATATTGGCACCGGCCATGCGGACACCACAACATGGGAATGGTTGGTAAATCAGCATCGTGACTCCTACTGCTCCTATATGGGCCACTTTGATCTGCTCAACTACTTTGCTGTGGCTGAGAACGAGAGCAAGGCAAGAGTGAAGTTTAACCTGATGGAGAAGATGTTACTCCCATGTGGGCCACCCATGGACAAGCCAGACGAGTCCTAGAAATTGGGCAATGATTGCTGGTTTTTTCCTCGTGGTACAGGAGTACTTATCTGTAGTTCTTCATGTGAATGTCGTATTTTTTTACTATTGCAACAGAAATGTATGAATTGCTGCACGAAAGCCCCTATTTGTTAACAATTATTCTTATTATTATTCTTATTCTTATTCTTATTATTAATCATCATCAAACAATTTTAATCTTTTTTTCCAAACAAATATTTGGTGTCAATATCTGATACATCCCTATCTGCATCTCCGCAGCTACTGTCTTTCCATCTTCCATCCACTGTGGCTGTCGGTTCCGGCACCCGGCCGGCCAAGTCTTCTCACTCCGAATCCAATTTAGACTGATGGAATAATTGGCTGATCAGCTGAATGAAGTGTTTGGGCCTGCGCCCGCCCGCGCACCTGGGGTTTGGGCTGTTGTGAACATGCTCCTCCTAATTGACACGTTTGGAGCAACAAGCTGGCTAGATGTTACCATTATGCTCTTCTTAAGTAAGTAAACGACGGCTGCTGCTGTGTCTCCTTCTTGTGGATCTTCTGAAGTGGGTTTTTCCTTTTGGGGAGGAGAGGAGGAGCACAGTTGCCCATCACTGCAGATGTAGCAGCAGCCGCCGCTGCCGCCGGGCATCCTCCTCTGTGTACAGTGGACGGAACATGGCACGTGTCACAAGGGCCTATTCTGCAGCTTGTTACGGGATGAATGACATCACATGGTGCCCTGACGGATTCGTGACCAATGGGGCCCTGACATGACAATCTACAATGCAATGATGATTGATGATTATTATAATATCTTGTATTGTTTTTTTTCTCTTTGAACAGGGCGTACTTCGGAGGAAAAGGTGTGGCCTTGAGTGGGCGGGCGGGTCTATGCAGATGAAGAGCCCGAAGAGGAGCATGATGGTGTGAGGGCAGAGTAGAGGACTGAAGCTCTCCCTGGTTTGTGAGAGCGAGAAGGCGGCTGTCTGCTGGAATGTGGCTGGGGCCTGCCTGCAGGAGGCTGCCTGTCGCCTTCAGAAGTGTTCTGTGTTGGCGACCGTGGGCCTCGGCGGCGGTCCCTTTCGGGTTATCGCTTCTCGGCCTTTTGGCTAAGATCAAGTGTAGTATCTGTTCTTATCAGTTTAATATCTGATACGTCCCCTATCTGGGGACCATATATTAAATGGATTTTTCGAACAGGGAGATGGAAAAAGAGCTTGCTCTGTCCACTCCACGCATTGACCTGGTATTGCAGTACCTCCAGGACCGGTGCACCCTTCCTAATCCAGTATCCAAAAACAGAACGACTAGATTGCAAGAATAATCCTTCTTCCCTCCTTCCAGCAAGCAAGTGGAAAGCTGTGCCCTGCCTCAGTCTGCACCTCATCTGTTTTTTTGTTTTTTTCCCTCTCTCTCTCTCTTTCTGCCCAGTGTTGCTTGCTGCATAATACCTGCGTGTGTCAGTCTGTCCATCTCCTGATGATGCAGCAGCAGCAGCAGCAGCCGCAGCCGTAGCTGTAGGATCCATCACCTGCCCATTCTCCTCACAGGCCAAATCCAATTAAGACTGATAGATTAATTGGCTTATCAGATGAATGCAGTGTTTGGACCAGCACGCACGCAAGCAAGCACCTGTGGGATTGTTTGGCCTGTTGTGCACATTCATTCCTGGAAAGTGACACTTTTGGAACAGTTTGGCTGGATGTAAGTAACCATTTTGCTTTTCCAGTCCTTCAGTACGTAATGTATGCCTGTGTCTCCCTCTTGTGGATATTGTAAACGTAACTGGATTAAGTGGAGGCGAGAAAGTCGTCCAGCACTTCCAATGTATCAGGAGCAGCTGGACCTACCTTGCCTGTACAATGGACGGAACACTGCACGTGTCACAGTGGGCAGGTCAGGTCAGCTAAGGTCAGGGGTCAGGTCAAGGGATGACATCACAATGGGCCCTGACGGAACACTCAACAATGAGGCCCTGACATCACAATCAACAATGAGGCCCTGACATCACAATCAACAATGAGGCTCTGACATCACAATCAACCAAGTTGTTTTTTTTTTTTTTTTCTCTTTTCTTTTCTTTTCTTTTCTTCTTCCTTCCCTCCCTCCCTCCCTCCCTCCCTCCCCCTCCTCCCTCCCTCCCTCCCTCTTCAGTCCTGTATTGCTTCCTCCTATCTGTCTCTTTTTTTGGCACGCTTTGTTACTAGGACGTATGTGTGAAGAAAAGGCGTGGCCAAAAGTGAGTGTGCATCTGGCGGGTGGTGCTATGCTGATGGTGAACCTGAAGAGGCGCATGGTGGTGAGGTCAGAGAGGAGGATACAAGTTGTCTCTGGTTTATGCCAGCGAGATGGCTCCTGGAATGTGTCTGTCGCATTGAGAAGTGTTCTGTGTTGCTGAACGTGGGCCTGGGCCGTGAGCTTCTCTTTGGGTTATCACTTTCTGGCCTTTTGGACTGACCGATATACCATCCACAGCCAGTTGGAGCATTTGCAGTCAAAGTATATTGGCACCGGCCATGCGGACACCACAACATGGGAATGGTTGGTAAATCAGCATCGTGACTCCTACTGCTCCTATATGGGCCACTTTGATCTGCTCAACTACTTTGCTGTGGCTGAGAACGAGAGCAAGGCAAGAGTGAAGTTTAACCTGATGGAGAAGATGTTACTCCCATGTGGGCCACCCATGGACAAGCCAGACGAGTCCTAGAAATTGGGCAATGATTGCTGGTTTTTCCTCGTGGTACAGGAGTACTTATCTGTAGTTCTTCATGTGAATGTCGTATTTTTTTACTATTGCAACAGAAATGTATGAATTGCTGCACGAAAGCCCCTATTTGTTAACAATTATTCTTATTATTATTCTTATTCTTATTCTTATTATTAATCATCATCAAACAATTTTAATCTTTTTTTCCAAACAAATATTTGGTGTCAATATCTGATACATCCCCTATCTGCATCTCCGCAGCTACTGTCTTTCCATCTTCCATCCACTGTGGCTGTCGGTTCCGGCACCCGGCCGGCCAAGTCTTCTCACTCCGAATCCAATTTAGACTGATGGAATAATTGGCTGATCAGCTGAATGAAGTGTTTGGGCCTGCGCCCGCCCGCGCACCTGGGGTTTGGGCTGTTGTGAACATGCTCCTCCTAATTGACACGTTTGGAGCAACAAGCTGGCTAGATGTTACCATTATGCTCTTCTTAAGTAAGTAAGCGGCGGCTGCTGCTGTGTCTCCTTCTTGTGGATCTTCTGAAGTGGGTTTTTCCTTTTGGGGGAGGAGAGGAGGAGCACAGTTGCCCATCACTGCAGATGTAGCAGCAGCCGCCGCTGCCGCCGGGCATCCTCCTCTGTGTACAGTGGACGGAACATGGCACGTGTCACAAGGGCCTATTCTGCAGCTTGTTACGGGATGAATGACATCACATGGTGCCCTGACGGATTCGTGACCAATGGGGCCCTGACATGACAATCTACAATGCAATGATGATTGATGATTATTATAATATCTTGTATTGTTTTTTTCTCTTTGAACAGGGCGTGCTTCGGAGGAAAGGTGTGGCCTTGAGTGGGCGGGGCGGGTCTATGCAGATGAAGAGCCGAAGAGGAGCATGATGGTGTGAGGGCAGAGTAGAGGACTGAAGCTCTCCTGGTTTGTGAGGCGAGAAGGCGGCTGTCTGCTGGAATGTGGCTGGGGCCTGCCTGCAGGAGGCTGCCTGTCGCCTTCAGAAGTGTTCTGTGTTGGCGACCGTGGGCCTCGGCGGCGGTCCCTTTCGAGTTATCGCTTCTCGGCCTTTTGGCTAAGATCAAGTGTAGTATCTGTTCTTATCAGTTTAATATCTGATCGTCCCTATCTGGGGACCATATATTAAATGGATTTTTCGAACAGGGAGATGGAAAAAGAGCTTGCTCTGTCCACTCCACGCATTGACCTGGTATTGCAGTACCTCCAGGACCGGTGCACCTTCCTAATCCAGTATCCAAAAACAGAACGACTAGATTGCAAGAATAATCCTTCTTCCCTCCTTCCAGCAAGCAAGTGGAAAGCTGTGCCCTGCCTCAGTCTGCACCTCATCTGTTTTTTTGTTTTTTCCCTCTCTCTCTCTCTTTCTGCCCAGTGTTGCTTGCTGCATAATACCTGCGTGTGTCAGTCTGTCCATCTCCTGATGATGCAGCAGCAGCAGCAGCAGCCGCAGCCGTAGCTGTAGGATCCATCACCTGCCCATTCTCCTCACAGGCCAAATCCAATTAAGACTGATAGATTAATTGGCTTATCAGATGAATGCAGTGTTTGGACCAGCACGCACGCAAGCAAGCACCTGTGGGATTGTTTGGCCTGTTGTGCACATTCATTCCTGGAAAGTGACACTTTTGGAACAGTTTGGCTGGATGTAAGTAACCATTTTGCTTTTCCAGTCCTTCAGTACGTAATGTATGCCTGTGTCTCCCTCTTGTGGATATTGTAAACGTAACTGGATTAAGTGGAGGCGAGAAAGTCGTCCAGCACTTCCAATGTATCAGGAGCAGCTGGACCTACCTTGCCTGTACAATGGACGGAACACTGCACGTGTCACAGTGGGCAGGTCAGGTCAGCTAAGGTCAGGGGTCAGGTCAAGGGATGACATCACAATGGGCCCTGACGGAACACTCAACAATGAGGCCCTGACATCACAATCAACAATGAGGCCCTGACATCACAATCAACAATGAGGCTCTGACATCACAATCAACCAAGTTGTTTTTTTTTTTTTTTTCTCTTTTCTTTTCTTTTCTTTTCTTCTTCCTTCCCTCCCTCCCTCCCTCCCTCCCTCCCTCCCTCCCTCCTCCTCCCTCTTCAGTCCTGTATTGCTTCCTCCTATCTGTCTCTTTTTTTGGCACGCTTTGTTACTAGGACGTATGTGTGAAGAAAGGCGTGGCCAAAAGTGAGTGTGCATCTGGCGGGTGGTGCTATGCTGATGGTGAACCTGAAGAGGCGCATGGTGGTGAGGTCAGAGAGGAAGGATACAAGTTGTCTCTGGTTTATGCCAGCGAGATGGCTCCTGGAATGTGTCTGTCGCATTGAGAAGTGTTCTGTGTTGCTGAACGTGGGCCTGGGCCGTGAGCTTCTCTTTGGGTTATCACTTTCTGGCCTTTTGGACTGACCGATATACCATCCACAGCCAGTTGGAGCATTTGCAGTCAAAGTATATTGGCACCGGCCATGCGGACACCACAACATGGGAATGGTTGGTAAATCAGCATCGTGACTCCTACTGCTCCTATATGGGCCACTTTGATCTGCTCAACTACTTTGCTGTGGCTGAGAACGAGAGCAAGGCAAGAGTGAAGTTTAACCTGATGGAGAAGATGTTACTCCCATGTGGGCCACCCATGGACAAGCCAGGCGAGTCCTAGAAGTTGGGCAATGATTGCTGGTTTTTTCCTCGTGGTACAGGAGTACTTATCTGTAGTTCTTCATGTGAATGTCGTATTTTTTTACTATTGCAACAGAAATGTATGAATTGCTGCACACGAAAGC
>JAKVIS010003661.1:0-16407 GCA_033119425.1 Bufotes viridis
ATTCAGTGCCCTTTCCATCCTTAAAATTATAGTACAAGACGATAAAATATGTAATATTTTTTGCCAACAGTATTCTTTCCACATGAGACCCAGAACATAAAAGCGGAGAGAGGGCCCAGCATGCGATCTCAGCTAAAAATGTTTATATAAAACTCTGTGTAAGATGTACGGTCTCATTTAGGAACAGCGGGATGTCACCAGCACCATTCCGCATGGACACTGCCCAAAAGACTGCCTTACATCACTGAGCACTGGGTAAAATGAGCCATTGCTCCACATTTTCAGCATCATTTAGCAGGAGCCTTTATTAAACAGATCTTTAACTCTTCAACCAATTGCCCATAGACAACTGCAGGAGAGAGATCCATGATAATTAATCATACGAGGCTGAAGGAGTTTTGCCTCCGGCTTAATGGCTTAAAAGTAAATATTACATCGGGACAAACGCATGAGGATGCTCTTATGGCTCTGGTTTAAAACCTTGAAATGACAGCAGATTGGGTCCTGACAAGAAGCACATTAGTGAAGGACATGAACACATCCATATTTCTACGTCATCCTTCAAACCTCCCGCAAACTTTTTTTTCATGACCACATTTTTCATGGGAATGGGGCTGAATCATATTCACGAGAAGTCCTCGTATCGTCTTTCATGGAAATACATCTGGTGACTTCTCAGTAAGGTAAACTTACGGTGAATTTGTCATGGAATGAGATAAACATTGAGGTTAGACCAACTTCTGTCGTCCCACCCTGGAAATGTGAACACTGTAGTTGGCGACTGCTACGAAAAAGCTATATGATACAGAGAAATAGCTTGTGTGAGTAAATGCTACAGTAAGCAAGAATGAGGTGACATAATGGTGCTCTGTGAAGGAGAAAATTATACGTAGACTCGGGATCTACTCTATTGCATAATTCATTACATTTTAGAAAGTTGGTTGGACAGGTGTTTTCCATGGAAATATTTATGCCTCTGAGGGGCGGAATGGGTTAAAACTAAAAAATAATCATCACTGTCCTTACTGGATCACCCATTCCAGAACTGCTTCCCACTTTCTGGTTAACTGCTTAGGCGATGACTGACTGAGGGAGTGTATTATAGATGATGGTCGGCACTGCACTTGAATACTTGCGGTGCACGTGTCAGCGGGCGGGCGTCCCAACAAGCAATATGGAGAAGAAAGACCGGCACTCGCTATTGAATTTTCGCAGCAGAATTTATTCAGTCACTTATGACGACTTGTCCATTCGATAGTTCAACCAGTGAACTATCGAATGGACAAGTCATAATAAGTGACTGAATAAATTCTGCAGCGAAAATTCAATAGCGAGTGCCGGTCTTTCTTCTCCATATTGACTGAGGGAGGTCTCTTATGTGTACCAAAGCGTGCTGAATCTACCTCATGTTGGGAAAAAAGGATTGGACATGCTGAATTTCTAGAACACCTGTGACCAGTCAAAAATTTGCACCTGGTCCTTATCACTAAGCTCGGACTGCCCCACCAGAGTACCAAAGGATGCTCTGGTGGGCCCAAGCTATAATGGACACCCAATAATAAAAGGTCAACTTGAGATGGATTTGAACTTGACGGATGTGTCCATTCTGTGAAGCTGTATCAGGGCCCAGGAGGAAAAGGGGCTCACCACTATCTTATTAAGAAAACCCTCTACTTCACTGCATGTAAAGGACTGTTAATTACTGTCATAGCTGTTAGTGGTGGATTACAATCCACAAGAGATGTTGGTACATCATTAAACGACTCACTAGAAAGAAGGTCTACAGGGAGCTCTTCACTCTCATATAGAAGGGGCCCACATACCTTACTTGCACAGGGGCCCTCTGCCATCTATGTTCGCCTCTGAACCAAATATCCTATAAAATCTTATTGATGATAAGGCCATGTGCAATGGTAACAAAAAAGTAGACATGCAAGTGTTTTGTATCCACAGGCGGCAGGCACTTTCTTTCTACAATCTTTTCCTCCTGTTGACCCAAGGAACTTCAGTCTGATACTACTTATCAGAATCCTACAGCATAACTACTTCAAGTACCGACTTAGTCTTTTCTACTGATGACCTATCCTCTGATTATCCTCCTACGATTATCTAATCAGTGAGGGTCGGAAACCGAGGACCATCGCTGTTTAGCTGTTTGAGAAGGCACCGGCACTCATAGTAGCTTCATGGCTTGCTCTCTGCTTAGTCTAGGCCAGTGGTGGGCAAACTTATTAGTCAACTGAGCCGAATATCAACAAAACAGCGATTAAATTTTTTCTGAGAGCCAAATTTTTTAAACGTAAACTATATAGGAATGTACATTGTTATTAACTTAATAAGGGTATTCCTAACCATCTCAACATACCTTTCTCGATCCTCGACACTACATCTTTCATTCCACATCGTTTCACCCTATAAGACGCACGTAGGTTTTAGAGGAGGACAATATGAAAAAAAAAAATTTTCATTACACCTCAGGTCAAACCACTAATCAGACCCCCAATGTTAATAAGACCTCCCTCAGATCAGACGTCAGCTCAGACCCCAAAGTAAATGACCCCCAATCAGATCTCAGATAAGAGCCCCATGCCTCTCATCATCCCCATTATCATCAATGATGCCTCTCATCATCCAAATGCCTCTCATATCCCCAATTATGATTCTCATCATCCCCTTTATTATCCATGATGCCTCTCATCATCCATGATACCTCTCATATCCCCTATTATGATTCTCATCATCCCCATTATCATCAATGATGCCTCTTATATTCCATGATACCTCTGATATCCCACATTATGATTCTTATCACCCCATTGCCTCAGATCAGCCCCAAGTTTCATAAAAAAGCACTTACCCCTCCTGCTCCTGGATGTCGCTGCTCCTCACCACCCTCACTCTGTGTTCCTCCTGCTGTCAGCTGTGCTGTAAACTGGCGTGCACAGCGTGATGTCACAGAGCTCCTCACACTGTGCGCAGACCTGCACAGCCGACAGCCGAGGACCAGGAAGCGGTGAGTACAGAGCCTTCACCGCTTTTGGTCCTCCCCCTCCTGCCCGATTTTTGCCACGGGCAACGAAAATGCGATTGCACTGTACATGTGAGCCCGCACCTGGAAGAGCCAATATCAAGGGGCTAAAGAGCCACATGTGGCTCTAGAGCCGCAGTTTGCTGACCACTGGTCTAGGCCATGTGACGTCACATGGCCTAGACGCAGATCAGCATCACTGAAGTGTATGGGTCTGAGCTTCGATACCAAGCACAGATGCTTTCAAATGGACACCAGTGATTGGTGAGCAGAGAGAGGGCCATGGCTCTATAGTGAGCGCAGATGCCTTCTCAAACAGCTGATCGGCGGGGGTGCCGGGTGCCAGGCCCTCACCAATCAGATACTCTGGATAGGTCATCAGTAGGAGAGTCTCGGAAAACCCTTTTAATGCTAGGGGGAGGCATGGTCATGCTCCAGCAGTGATATTCACAACAAAGGAATAGTATGGCGTGGTGTGCCTCTGCGGTATGCCATAGTATTATTTCATTCAGATCAGCTACATCTGCATAATTTAATCAATAACAAACTAATAAAGTAAACATTATAACTAATTATATATGTAGATTCATGGTCAGCACTGTAGTCTTGAAGCGCTAGGGGCAGTACAGAACTGCAGAAATATGAAAGAAATGTATACTGTATATATATATATATATATATATATATTTGACTTTAATATACTGAAGTGTCAGGAACAAGGAAAAAGGCAACTAAATAAAGCTAAGGACGTGATGACTTTCTAAACTGAAGAATGTGCAGCGAAATATGCGGAATGTCCTCCTGCTGAGCCAACACCTGGCTAGTCACTTATTTCATGAAGACCTGAATTGTTAAATCGGGGCAAACAGTTAGCAAGGGAAACACTGTAAACTTTTCATTTAATGTACTTAGTAAACTAATCATGTTTCCATTTTTAATGCTGACAGCTCGGTCTCCAACTTGAAAGAATGGTGTTACCAAGTCCCTGGACCCCCGCGGTGACGCCACATGTGAACGGTTTCCATTAATGGTCTCTGTGGCTAAGTGTTGAATAGAGGATTGCCCAGCATGGGCTTTAACGCTTGAGGAAGTGAATTGGTTAATGTGCCCGTTCTATGCTGGGAATGTAGAGCTCAGACAATGACACGACTTGTTATCACTAAACATAAAAAGCCCCAATCTCCGATATTTGTGTAGGAAAACAAGACAAGTTTTCCTTGTGATTGTTTCTTCCAAGAACATTTCTTTTCTTTTCACAATTAAGTTTAAGATGAAAAAATGTTCCTACTGCCAAATGACTAATGAATAATAAAATACAATAACTATCGAAGCTCAGACAATAGATATCATAATTGCTAATAGATTCCCCGGTGGCTTGTCACGTTAGTAAGCTTCAGGAGATGTGGCTGTTCTTAGATTTGGAGATCAACTGCATTTCTGTGATGGGGTCAAGGTTGATAATTGATGTGTCCTCTCTTTTTAGCAGTTTGTCCTATACAGATAACCATTATCCATATGACCTAGGGTTCCCCTTTCTAAGAACCTGAAGGCTGAAGGCTCCTACAATGGTGGACCTGTCCAGTCCATGGATTACACGGATAGCCATTTGTCTGCAATGTTATACTAGATCTATGGACAAAATGTGGCTTCCTTCAGCTAAAACAGATGACTGCCAGGGGGGTAGAGAAAACAGCCAGGCTCCGGCTTCTACTTAATGATGGGTTTTCATTAACCCCTTTAATGTGACACAGAATTTACGAAATGCTATTGTACATGAAAATTTTTGCTGCTTGATGCCCGCTGGGAGTAGGTTGTGCAGTCAACGTCCAATAAACATCCAGAAATGACAAAAAACAGTCATGTGTCATGTTTCTGGAGGGACACTGAGGTGATTATGTACTCAGTATCATTTTATATTCGTAACCAGTTTTCTGGTGTACTAAAGTTGCAAAAATTCTTGTTTTTTTTCCTTTTGCCACTTTTCTAAAAAGCAGACAGGCACTGGGTGGGACGGGGCACACCTTACTGCAGAAATCTATGACAGCTCCTTGTTGGCGTAAATTGGCATACATTTTATTTTCTGGGGCACTGATCTCTTAAAGACCCTCCAAAAATATTAAGAGTCATTTTTTAAAGACTGGGATAGCACAGCTCAATGCATTCTAGAGGTAGGACACAAGTCATAACTTGGTGGAGATCCCCCTCTGTCCCCTATTCTCCATAAACTATAGACTATAGAAAAAAAAGGCGAAGATGTAATGTAGTAATACATGAATGCAGAAGAAGGTTATATCCACACGTGGTAGATTGCGCTGCAGGCATTTCTGCAAATGTCCCACTCATCTGAATGAAACTTGCAGAAATGTATGGACTTGATGCCAAAACAACTACATTTAGATGAAAGGAACTGATTTCCAGGAGTAGAAATTTCTGCAACAAAACCTGCCGTGTGAAGCCGTTGTGAGACTACACAGGTATTGTTTGTAGTCTGTAACCATAGAAACACATCGGTCTGCATGGGAGTAGAGATAAGTAAATCTGCTTGCAGTTCCAAATCTCCGATTTTTCAGGCACCAAATCAAACCTGAATCTTTTCTGGTTCGATTCGGATGAGTTTTGTAAAACGGCGCCTGGCGCATAAGCAATCAATGGTGTTCTGTCACCACCAGGCAGGAGGTAACTGTAGTCAGTTGCAGCCAAGCAAAAACCGCAGTTTGCAGTGGCAACGATAAAAGTAGGTAAAGTTACACCTGAAACTGTATCAGACTGAGGGGACGAGCGAGGGAAAATGAAAAAAATATCGTAAAAAAATTCACTAAATGTCACAGGAGCTTTTCATAAAAGAAGGGGTTAGATACCAATTTCCAGGGCAATTAGAGCAACTTTGGTTCGGAAGGAACAGATTGGGACTGGAACCGAACTTTTTGAAGAATTAGTCAAATCCGAAATGAACCGAATATTGGAAGATTTGCTCATCTCTACACGGGAGCTGTACGCAGTAAGATTTATATTTTTTTCAATCAAAACTATTTCCAAAGTTCCCTCCTTTCCTAATCTTAGATGCATTAGAACAATAAAGGTGCACAGCGCCTTTGAGATGCTTTGCATCCTATGCACTAAAGTAAAAGATTCTGAATTTTCTTTCAAATAAAGTGATTGCATAAACTGACATGAGGGAACTTGGAAAGGCAGACGATGAAGAGGACTTATTGTACTGTTGCTCCTGCGCTCATTTACACATCAAAGCGTCGGCAGGAATATATTGTCACTTCTTACTTGTTAGTAAATTCCAGCGGGCCGAAGATAAAATAAATGCACAGATCGCTCATGTTTCTATGGAACAGCTTGCAAATTTTGATAAAATGTCAGTCGTTTCTAAGCAGAATTAACACAGGAAGCCCACCTTTAGGACACGTTCAGCAGTGTCGCACCTTTCTTGCCGTGACATATGTTCTAGGGCGGGGATGGGCAAATTGCAACTCTCCAGTTGTTGCAAAACTACAACTCCCAGCATGCAAAGACTGCTTACAGCTATCAGCCTACAGCAGGGCATGGTGGGAATTGTAGTTTTACAACAGCTGAAGGGCCGCATTTTGCCCATCCCTGTTCTGGGGAACCTCACTCATATGCATCATTTTCAGCAAGGCCTGGGACTGTACAGCAAAGCTACACAATGACAATTTCTCACTAACAAAAATGAATTTAATGACTTTTCTATGGCGGAGAGTATATTAATCTCACTTTAATTTAGTTCCTGCGCAATTTAATTTACATGCACTTAAAAAATGTCCTGCGCCCAAGAACATACATTTCCTGGAACAGAAAATCTTTACACTTTAAAATAGGTGTGCCACGTATTAAGTTCCATTACATAGGCAAAAATGGGGTTTTAAAAATGGACCGAGATTCAATAAATCTTCTCTTGTAGGAAAATGTCTGATATCAGGTGTCGGCAGTGTTAATAGCCTGCTCTTATCAGTATTAGAATTCATTTTAACCCTGGAAAATGATTGCAAATGGAAATGTGAGAATTAACATCCTTTGCAAATGATAGCTGTTTTAATAAATTGTGGAATGAGCCTGAAAGATGACATTTTGCAGATGTCAGTTTTTTATGTGGCCGGGTGCTGCCCACCCCTCTGTGCGTGAATGCGCTGTACGTTAGTAACTGCCAGTATACTTATGCCCTATTCTATCATATTTTATCAGAGAAAATCTGATAATTACTTGGATAAAACAAAAAGATAGAATACAGAAATGAAATGAACATTCAGTGGTTGCCATAAGTTAACCTCAATAAGTCCTGTTCTTAAAGGAGTGGCCCAAAGGGGTTTGGAAAATCCCTTATTGTTGGAGGGGTCCTTCAGTCATAAAATGATCTCAGAATCTCCTGCTACCGAGACCTCAAACAATACAAAAAATAATAATAATTATTAGTAATCTGTAAGGGAATCAGGCAGCAAGTGTTTGATTCCCTGCAGCACCACCACAGGAGAAATGGAGTATTACAGAGTCCCCATTAAAATCCATGACTGTCTGTGAAATGCATGAGCCTGTGGGGTCCTCCATGGAGCACTTTGTAGCTGGCCCCCACTCTGGCTGATAGATATGGCTCCTGGAATATAAGAAGTCCATAATGAGGGACTTAGAAATGAGGTTTCTAAATCCCCTTACTTAATAATGACTATCCAGCATGTTATATAAGAAGGAGTTCATGAGCTGGGTACCGAGTTTATGTCCCAACTATCCTTGCCTTGGTGATTCGATGGAGACAAGAGCTAAAAGTTCCCCACTAAAGTTCATGGACTTGAGGAAAAACTATGATGTAGTTGCTCAAGGCTCTGCTTGTAGTCCAGGCTCTTTGACCTCCACTGATATTTTTAGATGGGTCTGTCATATAGGATCCTATCATGGAAATACTCTTAACTATTGGTGTCAGCTCTACTGGTTTGTGTGGTTCAAACTAGTATTTTCTACTGTATTCTATACAATACTACATGTACCGTATACTTTCCTCTGTATCGGTTTAGGATTCAGCTCTAACTACATGTATACAATATCTGTGTCCTAATTTGACGCCATATAACACTTGTCCTGTGCTATCAGGAGGTAAAGGTATGACCCCATTAAAGTTCTTATTCATGTTTCCTACATGTCAGCCCCCAAAAAATTGTCCTTGGAAATTCCAAAAACAGCACGTGAATTGAAACCCAGTAAGATGAGAATGGCCGTCAGCTTGTATGTACTTTATGTTGTTTTAAACAGTTTCACCACCGTCTTTCCCTCTTAGCCACTCCTCAGTCCCCTTGAGTGAAACGGACAGACATCTTAACTGTCTTCCTGCTTGGCCCTGTAATCTTGGTGCAGCTACCGGTCCATGAGAACTTGAAGATCGGATCTTGGTCCCTGATGCAGAGATCCGTACTGCACCGGTATTACAAGGCCAGGCAGGAAGACAGTGAGGATGAACTTTGTTACTCAGCAGAAGGAGCGGATAAGGGGGAAATCAGGAGGTGAAGTGATGCTCCAAGGACCTAGGCCCACCCCTTGGTGCTCTGAACACCTAAATAACATACTGAACAAAGTACTCTTTTATCTACAATGGGGCCAAAGATTTGAACTACTAAGGGATCATTTAACTCAGCATGATCAACATTAAAGGGGTGCTAGGGAGGCTCGTGCTAGGGAGGCTCTTCTCCGTCCCCGCCTGCCATTGGTTGACCCCCCCCCCTTCCCACCACCAGATGTTTTTATCCGTGTGCAGGGAGAAGCAGCAGCGGTGGTGCGGGGACCAGGAGCGGCGCCAGGAGCGGGGACTGGGTTAAGTATATTCCATGTGGAGTGCCCGACACATAAGGTGACATTTTATACTCTTGGCGAACCCCTTTAAGGGTACGGCCCATGTTCAAGTTTCCCGATGCAGATTTAAAAGCCAAAAGCAGAAGTGAATTCAAAAGAAGAGAAGTCGTATCTTGCCCTTCATGCCTTCTCTCCTTTTATAATCCACTTCTGATTTTGGCTTCCAAAACTGCATCAGAAAACCTGACCATGTGGCTGGACCTTAACAGGATGTATGCATTGTTGAATAGGGTTGATCATGCTCTTTAACAGATCTCGGGTTGGGTCTTGTAAAGAGTGAAGGCAAATGAACTTTGACGCTTTCACAGGTTGGAGTAACTGGCTTGCTGTCTCCTTACACCATAACCTATTACTAATAAGCGTCATACACAGGGTCACAGCCACTGAGGAGGTCAGTAAATCACCATTATCAGTTTATTTACTTGCAGGAGAACTAAGGAGACATCAAAAGTCTTTTAGCTGACCTTATCCCGGCGTGGATTGGTTAGATTGGATAAACTATTTTAAAAGCTTTACTAAATAAACTGTGCTCCGAGTACGTGAACATTCCCGGTTTTGTGATGATGAATTGGCCATGTTCTTCAGACTCACTTCAGCATATCTCTGACACTATTGAGTAAAAGCTACATACATCATTTGCAAAGTGAAATGGTGCTGAACGCAGAAGGCTGCTAATAATAATGCTTGTTGATTCATGTGATTTGTCACAAGTTCTTGTCTCTTCCTTCTGCAACCTCTAATTTGCCATATTTATATGGCAGGATTCATCCAGCCCTCCCGTAAAAGGGCAGCACAGTAAATTAAACCAGACACTTTACTAAGAATTTCCATTGATTTGAAATGCAAGCTGTTAATTGAGTAGCAGAATATTTCAGACGTGTTGATCAATTTTCTATGGAGTACCGAATAACGTAATATAAAATTTCACATGATATAAGGTCACAGTGATGGGCGGCTAGCCTGTTAAAATCCCCTGGATGCAACCGATACCATTTCTATCATGTTTATGACCAATGTTTCAAAAGGTAGAGGCAATGAACTCCATAATGAATCAGTTATTTTGACACAATTTTTAGATAAATCCTGCAAAATAGCTGCAAATATAAATTCCAACCCTAAGCGGTATAGTAGAAATTATGGGAAGAAAGCATGCTCATTCCCATAAGGAGAAATATTCATCTCGGCTAAAGCTTCTTCTGAATCGCACAAATTCATTATTTAAGATTTAAGGTAAGTGTGTTATGTTTGTCATTAGGGTTGAGCAAATCGAAGTATCCGAAGTGGACTTCGATCCGAATTTCAGGGAAAATTCAATTTGCCGTGAAGCCGAATTCCCTCATGCTTTACGGTATTTAATTAATTTTCCCTGAAATTGTGGTAAAAAAAAAAAATCATACTGACATCATCCATTTGAGCGCGAAAAGGCCGCCGGGACCATCTTGATTTTAGACCCCGCTCAAAATCTTATGCGTGGTGATGAATGACATCACCACACCAACCAGCGTGATGACCTCATCAAGCACCGTGCGAGATCTTGCGTGGGATCTTCAATCAAGATGGCTGCGGCAACCTCTTAGCGCCCAAATGTATTTTTTAACTGATGAACCCCTGAAAGCCCTCATTTTTCATCTCAGATGCTGCGCTCAGCCACAAATGTGGCATCTGAGGGGTTCACTGACTGGGCCAGCGCAATCGTCGATCCACATCATTGCGTCAGCTACTTACGAAGAAATGCGGTTCGTGGTGATGAAGCTAATTTCTTTGTGAAATTAAGTGAAGCTGCTGAATCGAATGTAAACTTCGCTCATCACTAATTGTCATCAATAGGAGCTTTGGCTATAAATGTCTCCCTGACATTTCCAACTCCCAGTTCTCTGTCAGTGCTGGAGGTGATCCTTCTCTTTCAGAAAGGATCCACAAGATCACAAGTACACCCTGTCTGCCTAGCAGAATATGATTTCATTGACAAAACTGTTAAAAAGGGGTATCCATCGCGGACCTATAGAGTGTTATGTAAAAAAAAAAGTGTTTACTTGTGCATGCGCTTAGTCCCATTGCCGTCTGTTTTTGGAAGACAGAGCAGCTTAATCTACCATGCTTTCGTGTCCTCCAAAAATTAAATGGCATTGCTAAGTGGATAATAAAAACGTGGTGTGAAAAAAACACCTTTAGCTATGTGATCTCAGGTTAACGTTTAACAGTGTCCATGGACTTACTACTAGTGGTGACCCTTAGCCATTTAAATGTCCCTTTACACAACAGAGTAGGCAATTACTGGGAGAACTGTTCCTTCCCAATAATTAGTACCAAACCAAAAAGAAATTCCTCAAACTCATCATCAGCAATATCTAGCAAGGAGTATTATATACTGATACCCAAAAGAACTAAACCCTTGCAAAAAGGAGTTACACCATGTAAGATAAAATATCTCTCAATTTTATTATTATAAAGTAGCACATAACATATGGGAAAAGCAAAACACTGAAGATGCCTGTCGCAGCAGGCCACAACCCGGAAGACAAAGTCCACGCACAACCCGAATATGTAGACATATGGGATATGATAATCCTACATACACACAATGGGTTTATACAAGTTGAAACATACAGGGATGTAATCCCCACACGGAAAACTCACATAAATGTCCAACCAAATGGTCAGAAAAACCCCCACAAAAGAGGGTGGGATATAATACCAGAACCTAACCCAAACAATCAAATGGTGCAATATAGATAGTAAAATATATTACCCATTGTCCTATCCGGGAAGAGCGTGGACACCAGAAACCTCGACGCGCGTTTCACCCCTCACAGGCTTCGTCTGAAAAAATGCTAACGATAAATTTTTCCCAAATGCAATTTATTAACCCAAATGGAATATATCTCATCTAAAGATTGTATTCATTCTTCGCCTAATGCAGTGAGCTGAGAGGATGGAAGTTGTTGCAGTGGTGAGGATGGGAGTAGTAGTACTCATGGTGGCAGTCCCCACCTTGGCGCTCCCCAGGCAATGCCGTGATGGGAGCACGGCAAACCCTTCTTCCCCTCAGGGCACATGCTGGACTCTCGGAGTCTCCTGCTTGGTGGTGGCTGGCGTGCACTTGGTGTTAGAGCGATATGTAATATGGTGCAGGCACAGCCCCTGCAGATGGTAAAGGCAATGACCAGGCCCGCTTGGCACAAGGGTCTTTGGGCCCCCTCAGGCTCCTGGGCCCGGTAGCAACTGCTACCTCTGCACCCCTATAGCTACGCCCATGGTGGAGAGTGTAAAGTTAGCAGCCGAAGAGTAAGGGGAGAGAGAGAGAGACGTTAGACAGGTGAACACTGGCCCTGCAGGTTAAGAGACACCAGAAAAGTGACTGGAAGCCTGGGTAAACCTCTGAGTGAACAAAGCATTGGAATTTTCAGAAGGATGAGGGTCACTACAAAAGCGACAATGCCAGGACAAAATACCGGTGAAAGGTAATGCACATTTATGGCTGCAGACTTCAGTGTACGTAGCGTAAGTATCAGATAGACTAACCATCCACTTAAGGACTGCACCCCACAGTTGGGCACTGCAGCAATATATAGAGAAATTTTAAAAGAAACTCAGAGAGGCATTTATTTATATCTCCATACACAGCCTTGGGAAATCTGTGTATATAACCTGGAGAGACTAAACTTCATTTTGAAAGTGCCAGTGTGTGTAATATGCCAAAACTAAATTATAGTGGACCTGTTACCTCCAAAACCATCCTCCTCATTGCCTTGCATCGCCTACCGGCACTGTCACGCTATTACTCCCCTTGCCAGTGCTTTGAAGGAATCCTGGATCGCCCCCCCTGGACCTAAAGAACCTCACCTAACATGAAACAGGAGACCCGAAACCAGGGTGTGCACTCAGGAGAATAAGGGTTGCGCCACTCCCTCAATGCATGGCCCAAGGGCTGCCATCGTGACCACTAGTGACGAGCAGCAGAGGCAATATTCGAATTTGCGATATTTCGTCATATATTTGCAAATTTGCTATTATTTTCTATCTAGATTGCGAAAATCGGCAATGTAATATTTACACAATACAGGCGTGGGTCACTATAGCTACATTTTTTAAACTGCTAGAAGTTTCCTGAGACTGTAGAAAATGGTTGGCACGGCAGAACATTACAATAGCTTTATATGCAGAGAGAGTGCTCCAATATATTCGCAATTGCGCAAATCGGCACTAAGGATGCAAATATTTTGGCGCAATACGTGCAACTTCACATTTTAACAGGTCTGACTACATATTAGTGATTGGTGCACTAAGTATTGTGAACTTGTCTGTAGCATGTATGGACAGCAGAACCTATCACCCTACCTAATACCCTGCACTGGAATTTATCAGCTACACTATATCACTATCTAACCTACACTGACTATCTCCCACTAACTATCTGTATTATATATATAAGCTAACTAACTAACTAACTAACTAACTAATGTAATGACACAGTAAAGCGCAGAGCACAGCAATGACACTGCTGTCTGTCTCAGAACTGAAAAAAACTGCAGAAAATGGCTGATGGGGAGGTTCCTTAATAGTAAAGGGGTAGGCAACTTTCCTATTGGTTGCTAGGGATGTTGCTAAACTCTGACAAAGACATTGCAGCCTTTTAATTGAGCCACAAGCAAAAAGGTGAGGTTACCGATTAAAAAAAAGTAGAATATTCGAAAATACGAATATATATCACTATATTCTAAATATTTGCGAATTCTCGAAGTTGCGATATTCACGATTAAAATTCGCAATTCGAATATTCGCGCCCAGCACTAGGGACTACAACTACTACTAATCCTACAGCGTCCACGACTACCACTCCAGTCCTTCTGCTCCCCCTTTCAGGGACCATTGCAATTTCTTTGCCTAGAAGATTATGGTGTATATCAGATCCTCAACCTGTGGTTCTCAAAGTGCTTCAGAACTACAACTCTCAGCAGGCTGAAAGTTGAAGTTATAGAGCCACCAGTTGAAGATCACTGGTGGACCTAATGTTTCAGCGCTCAATTACTGCAGGTCTTGACACTACTGGACTAGCAGATCTTGGATTAATAGAGTTTTAAGGGTGCATGACCAGTCATTTCTGATTCACTTCCAAAGCTTTATTGGCCACTTGGAGCAACTGAGATGACATTATCTCTGACATATCTTACAGGAATGTTTAAGTTTAACAAATCCATATCAGTCCGAAATCTCATTATCCATATGAGCAGACACTTGGATGAGCACCATTGGGGTAAGGAGACAAATTAATGTGATGACCTCTGCCCTTGACATGAATCCATTATCCCCTATGCCTGTTGCCAGTGCAGAAAAATCTGGGCATCAGCTGGCAAACAAATGAGCAACGGATAGACCTATTACAATCTTCCCATCTCTGGCCTCATTGATTACACATTCATTTAAATTAATTCAGTTTTAATTTTGTGCTTCTTCAAATAATATAAATCAAGTCCCCATAGCGGCTGCGCTGCTGGCTGAAGTATAACTGTTGTGACATAGGGAAGGCTGATCAGAGGACTCGCGTCTAATTATGCAATCAGTCAGCTTACGGACAAGACGGAGCAAATTGCTTTTCAAGAAAAAAAACTATCAAATAAAATATTATGCTGAATAATTAAACTGCTCTTATAAGGTTATCAAGTGTCAGATCTGCAGTCTCTCGATCACAGTAATGAAAACACTAAAGTGTAAAGTGCTGCCCAGCTTCATTTAGGGTGTAGATAAGAGGAATGTGGTCTTATCAGGAAATTAACCCTTAGATTTTTTATCTCTGAATAGAGAATAGCTCTAATCACAATATAAAATATATATCCTAACACATAATATTTCGTTTTAAGCATTAAAAGCTCTTGTGAGACCCCGGAAAGCCAGGGTTAACCCGACATAACCCCTTCTTCACCCAGGCAGGCCCCCTGATATAAGCATTACAGCATTTCATGCTCCGCATGCTCTCCCTTGCCCGGCGATGTATAGCGCAGGGCAAGGGCTGTTTGTTTATAGCAGTGTTGCCAGTGACGTCACCAGCACTAATGGGCGAGCTTTAGCACTGCCCTAGGTTGTTTTACAGGCTAAGACAGCGGTAAAGCCCGCCCATTAGTGCCGGTGACGTCACCAGGCTCACTGCTAGGGGCAAGCCTCCGCCTAGCATTCCCATTCAGAGACCTGGTATGTCACCGGACCTGCTGAAATGCTCCAATACTCCTATCAGAGGGGCTACCTGGGTGAAAAAAAAAGGAAATGTCTGGGTTCAGCTCTGAACATGGACAACCCCTTTAAACTATTTAGGTCTTGTAAATTCTGAATTATGTGTGCTGGATTGTGGCTATTGAACAAATGTCTAGAGTTTTAAAGGGCCAAACAAACCAAACTATCTTCAGAGTGAAGCTGATTTGTTGAAACCAACACAAATAGACCTTTTGGTCTTGTCTTTTGCTGGACCTTTGGGCCAGTTATTGTGTCATAGGCTAAGCCTCCCACAGAATCTTCTGGTACTGTGGTAGGCCAGGATGGCCATTGCTTCTACATTCTTTTCTTCACCACAACTGGGTAGACGTCTAAGGTTAATCAATAAACTCTAGAGACAAGTTATCACAATATTTGCTCAGGAACGGTTTGGTCTTGTAAAACATCACTTTAGCCTTACACCTTAACTTGACCCTGTGTTCCCGGGAATTCCTTGAACCAGTTAGAGCTCAGCATTTTATCTCTGAATGCAGATATGGAGAGCATCAAGGGTTGCTAAAGGATTTGGTTGCATACAGTCACTGAATGATGAAAACTGTACTTTCAGTAGACTGATATAGTAACATTGTAATAAGTTTGGGGACAGAGAAGGAGCGACACCATTTGGGGGATTGGGGAGGGAGGGATAGTTTTGTGCAGGTTTATGTTATCATAATGTGTGATGTACAATGAATATGCTTTAGACTTGTTCATTGATCTATGTCATGGATAAGTGATTTACTATATTACGGATTGTCAAAATGATATCTGTTGTTCAGGTGTTTGTATACGATTGCAAAAATTCAATAAATACGATATTTAAAAAATAAAAATAAAATAAAAACTGTACTTTCAATTTCTTGAAGAAAAAAAAATAATACATGAGATTCAGTAGCTAAGAGAGGCCACCTCTACCCAGTTTGGAAGTGATTAGTGATCACTAGGGAAAACATTAGAGAAGAGTTAAAGGAAGAGGAGAAACTTACACAAGCCACTGAAAAACAATTGTAGGAGTTGGCTTAACACAACTAGTTTAGTGAACGCGTCTAGTTAAGCATGTGTGTTAACTCTACTACATCTGCAACTGCCAATTAATGGAAGCCCAGGAAAGAGAACAAAGTATAGACATAAGGTCGTATTAAAGAAAGCCTTTCCAAAAGCTGTTTTTTCACCAATCTCAACACCCATATCATGTGTAGAAGTAAGGAAAATCAACATAATCACAAGCAACGTCCTGAACTCACTGTTGAAGATGCTCACGGTAAAGAAGAGCCAAG
>JAKVIS010003662.1:0-16365 GCA_033119425.1 Bufotes viridis
GAAGTAGAAAACTGGAAACTGCTGTTGGACAAGTGTCTGTCTGAAGTAGATGCTGAAATCGACGCCTTGACACTGGTGAGTTCTATATGATTCCCCATCATCATTCCTAGTGTGCCTTGGCTCTAAGTTTAGGATGTGAGTGTACAGGTAAGTTATCCTTTATCTATCATTCTTTGTAATGTGAGATTTAATATTTCTTATCCACTACTGTATGTAGCCTGGTTTCATCTTTTCCTGTGCCTTTGGTTTGGGTACTCTGCTGGCTTCAGGACTTAAAAGGGTTATCCAATTTCAATAACTGCCCCCCCCCCCATATGCCGGGCCCCTCATGTTGAATATACTTACCTGGGTCCCCACTCCCTGCGCCGCTCCAGGTCCCCGCACCGCCGCTGCTGCTTCTCCCTGTGCACGGATTAAAACATCCGGTGTTGGAGGGGAGCAGCCAATGGCAAGCGGGGACAGGGACGAGCCTCCCTAGTGTCACCTGCGATGCTAGGGAGGCTCGTCCCCCATCTACCATTGGCTGCGCACCCCCCGACACCGGATGTTTTCATCTGCGCACGGGGAGAAGCATCAGCGGCGGTGCGGGGACCAGGAGCGGCGCAGGGACTGGGGACCCAGGTAAATATATTCCTAGTGAGGGGCCCGGCATGTGGGTTGGCAGTTATTGATATTGGATAACCCCTTTAAGGGGTTGTCTCATGTCAGATATTGATGACATATTGCTAGGATATGCCATCAATGTCAGATAGGTGCGAATCCCAGCTTTGGGACCTGCTCCTGTCTCCAGAACAGTCTACCTGATGTGAAGGAGAGCAGACCGCATACGCAGCAAACAATATCTATGTAGGGTAATACTGCAGTCCCATGCATTCTTCCATGTGTCCCCTACTTTATGGCAGTGTACAACACTTCTCGTTAGCGAGAAGTAAACCACATATTGAAGAGGTATGACTGCAAGATTGGACAATACAGAGTTTGTTTGTTGTCGGAGACGCATAGTCTGCATATTAGCTGTAGAAATAAAATGGTGGGAAATGTTCAATTAACACCTATTTAAAATTTTCAGGTTAGATATATTGAGAAAAATATATTTTAAAGGTAGACATAGCCTTGTAGAGGGTTGTCTACTCCTTTTATATTGCTGACCTGTCCTTAGGGCATCAGTGTCTGATTGGCAGGGGTCTAACACCCAGCTGATCAGCTGTTCAAGAGTAGCTCTGGTTCTGCAAGTTGTCCCCAAAACTACAAAGCTCTGCCCACTGTGTAGTGACTTCAGTGGGAGCAGCACTGCAGTACCAGCTCTGTCCACCAGACCGTATAGTTACATAACCTACTTCTGGCGCCGCAGGTACTGCTGAGGCCAGGCCATCAGTATAAAAGAAATGTACAAACCTTTTAAGTTTAAGTTTGTTGGCTGATTCTCTTTGTAACGTTGATAGAACTAAGGCAGAAAAAACATAGTGAAACAAATAGTTCCCAGTACCAATAAGAGTCTCCTAGTGAAGATCACTTGAGTGCAGGATTCATTTTTTATTGATATTGCTTCTATGGGTCTGAATGATCTCTTGGGTGGTTACAGATGAAAGATGAAGCAGAACGTGCCTTGCAGGCTACGAATGTCCCATCAGATGTGGCTATAGAATGTCTGACCCTCCGCGAGAGCCGCCGAGATATTGACCTGGTGAAAGACCCGGTGGAGGATGAGCTGCACAAAGAAGTGGAGGTGATCGAAGGCGTTCGAAAAGCACTACAACAGAAGATCAGTGAGGCTTTTGAACAACTCTGGTACATTTTTAAAAATTCTAGAAAATGTTGTACTTGTATCTTTCCTTGTGTAGATCAATGTTCAGGTGACATTAATTTTTACAGTACACTTCCATTTAGTGGAGTATTCAATAGCTTGTAGTAGCTATATAGTAGATTATCCTATGTCATCCTATGCAAACAAAGTAAAGTAACAGTTCAGTGAACTAGAAAATTTTGTTGTCAGCCTTTTATTATTATCTTATTATTATATTATTTTCCAATGGAGCATTGCCGATAAGACTCTGTACCATGAAGCACTTCCAGTAACTTTCCATAGATGGCTGGTTTAAGGAGAGCCAGCACCCTGCTTAAGCTGCATTCCAAGGCATCAGACTGAGCCAGCCAGAATACTACTCTATCCTAATCAGGGGCAAGCACCCCAAAACAGCTGTCTATGTATGGATATCTGGCTGGGCATTTCCCCTATATTCCTATGCTTGTTAAAAAAAAAATGACATATTTTGACACACAGAGAGCCACTTCCACAAGGTGGCGCTAGCGAGATGGTTCTCTTTCCTTGGGAGATACCTCTTAGCATGTTGTCAACCTTCGGTAGATAAAATGATACGTTTTTTACTTTTACTTTTATAGCTCGCGATAAATGATTTTCTAAGGTTGAACCATAGTAACATAACCAAAGACATAGTGTAATCACCTGATGGGATGCAGGTAGGATGTTGACCTGTTAAATGGCCAAAACTGTCAGCGGAGTGGAAAGCAATTCACCCCAAAATCTTCAGATAAAGATTCACTGTTGAGCATTGTGAAGTAAAGACTTTGGGCCCCTGCAGCTGTCAGGCCCTTGGACACTGTCCATTTAACCAACTGCTCAGCTAACCTTCTCAGGCAATGTCACCATCTACTCTACTATTGTAAGTTGCTCATGGTAATAGGGAGATACAATGAGCCATTCATTAGCGGTATGAAATTTGCCGCTATCATTGCCTCTATAAGACAAACCACATAATGGACTTGTATTGTTGCCTGGATAGACAAACCACAATACAGTTAAATGTAGTGTCAGACCTTATATTCAATATGGCCAATTTATTATGTACAAGGTAGGAACCAAATTGACAAAGCTCTGTTTTTATTCATTGAAATTGATTTTGATGCAAAGTTTTGTACAAATGGAATTCCATTTATAATAGATCTTGATCTCCACTTAGACTAGTAAATGCAATGGCATGTATGTTGGCTAATATGGTTTTATGGTTAGGCTATGTTCACACTATTCTTGGCAGTTCTATCATATATGATAGCAATATTTGCCAACAAAGCAATGAGTCAGCGGGGTCTATCTGACACCTTCGGTATCCATCCTACAATGGCACTGAAGCCATGGTGTATATGTGATCAGAGCCGTTTTCATCTGTGTTGCATTATTCACTAGGTTTCTTCTTCAGTCTACTACAGGAATCACGTCAACAGCTAAACTGGGACCATAGAGGCAAAGTGGAAACATTGGATATAGACCGAACATGCCTCTCACTTACTAAAAATTCTCCAAATATATCGCTGAAAGTGGACCAAACCCGGGTACCTCATGGGTAAGAGCTTTGAAGTGTGATTTATTATTTTGTCATCTAATGTTGTTTGTTATGCCCGGAATTGTATTCCTACTGTGTACTTTTGGCAGGCTAAGTACAAAGATTAAACCACCATCTTAGCAGAGACGTTACTGTTAAATTTAAGTAAAGGGCTTTTCCAAGATTTAAAAATGTGTAATGTTGGGTTAAAAATTGACAAAGTATAAAATTGCAAAATACTTACCTTCAAGAAATACTGCTCCAGACCCCCTGCCGCATATGTAGGGCTCCTCAGGTGTCAGCCTGTCACTCTCCTGTCCCCCCCAGGTATCAGCCTGCCACTGTCTTGATAGAAGTATACATACCTTACTGATAGAGCTCTAGTCCACTACCCACCCTAGGTCCAGGGTAAAATCACTACTGTGGCCAGTAATTGGCTGCCTCAGTTACAGTCCTTTTACATGGACTGATAATCAGGTGAATTATAGGGGATAAGCATTTGTAGAAACCCAAGTCCCCAATAATTGGCCTGTGTAAAAGGTGCTAGCGATTACCCAATGAACGAGCAAGCACTTGTTCATCAGGTTGGCCTATGTAAACAGGGGTCTGCTGCCCAGGAACAATGACTTTTTATGGGGACAAGCGATTGCTTGTCCACATACAACATAGGTGATTACTCCATGTAAATGCAGCTCTCATCTCCACTTACGATCAGGCAATTATTGGGAACCTTTGGTTCCTTCCAGATAATTGCCTGAAAAGTTGGTCCACGTAAAAGAACCTTTACCTGTGGGCAACAGGAATGGTGGTGGATGCACAAGAACAGCAGGAGGAGAGAAGATAGCAAGATCACTTGGTGTCTTTCAGATGCTCTGGCATTGTCCACTCTCAATGTAAAGTGCCAGAGCACGAAAGTTTATGTCCAGTTGCCACTAGGTGGCTAGGACTGCCCAGTTGTCAATTTATTCATTAAAGGGTCACTAACTTTTCAAAAAACTTTAGATATGTCAGACAGACATATCAAAAGTTTAGATCGGTTAACTTCCGAGCACTGAGACCCCCACCAATCTCTAAAACCGTTAGTTGTCCTTTCTTACTGATGACCTCTTGAATATAGAAAAAAAAAAAGCTTTTGGAACAAAACTGTTAATGTTGACTATAGGAAAATCATTATACTGCACTTATACTTTTAGAAGTGGTTTCAGTGGATATGGTCCTTGTATATTCAGTTGAAGAATTCTATCCAAGTCATAGGATCCCTTAGAACACTTTTTATGTTTGGAGTAGATGATCTATGAGCATAGTCTCTTCTCAGGTCAACCACTCCCCAGGAATGGGAACAATTCAGCCGTTACAACAAGGAGAGAGCCGAAGCTGAGCTCCGAGCCTCTGCACAGTTGAGAGAAGCCATTGCTTTGACAATTGCACAGGTAAAATAAATGATCTTTTTGATAAAGATTACTGCGTATTGCAGAACGTCATAATGTTCAGGGAATGAGATTTCCTCACGTCCAATTCTCCATCCTCACAGGACATCCAAACGGAAACAAATCTATTGGTTTGATTGTTCACTTTAAAGAACCTTCTGGAATGAAAATCCTTCCTTTTAAACTTCTTGGATTACCTTTGTTTCTAAGGTCTCCAGCTCTATGGTTTAATAATTGTGGGACTAGATGACATCCTTCATATAGATCATACAGTAGTACCGTATTTCATAATTCTTAAAATTGGCAAAAACTGGAAACCTAACACAGTTCCCACTGACTGATTTGGTGTGAACTGCATTTTCTATAACTGCATAATAGAGGGAACTTTAGATCCATGTCAAGGCAACTATACTTTCTGTATCTAAATAGAGAATGTGGATCCATACATTCGCCATCAGTAGTACACTATGATTACATTTCAGAAGTGGTGACAACGTTCCCATTGCCCCTTTAGGTATTTTCCAGGTCCCTTGTTATTAAAATAAAGATTATTTTTTTTTGTGGGATTTATTTCACTCCCACTATTTACATTATGATCGTATGTCACGTCATAATAATTCAAGCAGCATGCATGTAAAATCTTCATTAATGTCATACCTGTCCATGGATCGTATTAACCTGCTTTCTTCCACAACTTCTTTCTTTAAAAGGAGTCTTTCACTATTAAACCAGACACAATGGGGTTCATTTACAAATTTTGGCATACAAAGTAGCAAGATTTTTACGCAAAGGCTATTTTGCACAAAAATAGTGCAGTTTGTTTCTGTTTTCCGCCGGTTTCACAACATTTTATAAACTTGGGCGGAGCATTGCAGAAGAAGCGGGCCATATTAAACCGACATAATTACATTTAAGCCTGAAAGCTGAGAGAAATTGTAACTGAAATCTACTCCAGCTCCTCACTGTAGTATGGGGATAAGCAACCTCTGTCAATCCAGCTGTTCTGAAACCATAAGTCCCAGAATCTACCTTTCACTTCTGTTGGAGTTACAAGAACATAAAAATGTGTGCATGCTGGGAGTTGTAGTTTCAGAGCAGCTAGGGTGGCGAAGGTTGCTGTTCCCTAGTAAAATTCAATTTCTGGTGCACAGACAGCAGAAGTTGCGACAAATGTATAAAGATCCGTGCACCTCTTAATGAATTGGTTGGATCTTCCTTCTGTGGGATTTCTTACTAAGAAAGGTGTGTGAGAAGTCAGTCTTAAGTAAATATCCCCCCATGGAGGGAACACGTGCAGCTGTGCACTCCATTTTCGGCTTCAAAAAGTTGCAAAGTAGAGATTTGTGATTTTTTTTACCTTATTTGTGCAAAAAGTTGGTAAAATTTAGCATTTTTTACATCACTCTAGCTTTGAAGGTGGTTGGGAAAGTGGGTGTAAATGGCTTAATTAGTTTTAACCCAAGACTTCAGACTTCTCAATCATACAGAGTTAGGCCAGTTTCACACAGGCTGCATGTTCAGTCCGGGTGTGATGGCCACATTTCCAAATTCACAGCATCATAGTGATTTATGATGGCGTAAGTACAGTATACTAAACCTGTGGTAAATCATTATGATACTGTGAGTTCGGTCAGAGTAGCAGTGTTCGGTCATAGAAATGTGACCATCACAGAGTGTGTTTTCCTGTGCATTACATAAAAAGGACACTTGCCTGCTCCCTTCTCCGCCATTCCAGTGCCAAGGGTCCAGTCCTGTACTAGTGCTACTGTCTCTTCAAACGGCTGATCAGCGGGAATACCATAAGTCAGACCCCGAGGATAGGTCATCAGTATTGCATACTGGCAGCCTGTCTAAAGGGAATATGCCATCAGAAAATGACCTATTGTTTTAATCACATTTTTCTGTTAAACTTTAAAAAAAAAGTAATATGTCTGCAGTTTTTTCTCTGGCCACTGTACAGATTTCCTGTTCTGTACAATTAACTTTTCAGTATCACCACAGGCAGAATTACAATGACAAGTAACACCTCTTTATAGAGAATACAGGATCCACTAGTCATAATAGGTGATATCATAGCTTGTCAAATCCCTCCTGACCTCTTTCCAGGTTATAAAGCATGCCTAGAAAACTCTCCCATGTAAGTAAATGGGGTCAGCTTGCGTCCATTGTGTCTATGGCCCATGTAGCTACTTCCAAAAGACAAGGGGGGGGGATAATTTACGATCAGAAATATACTTATAAATATACTTATATTAGGTGTATTTCTGCGACTTTTCCCTGCTAACACCAGGGCTAAAAAAGTGGGCGGGGAAAGGGACGGGTCGGCCGATTCATAATTTTATATGCTTGTTTTAGGTGTAAAAAATGGTCTAAATGTAAGCCAGCAAGGAAGTCGGCGTCTCTACATACCTTCGGCAGATCCACAGCCAGTGCAGGGGCTTATTAGGACAGGGGTCTAAAACGCCAGTCTTAATAAATGACCCCCAAGAAGTGGTAACATATTTTAGGCCTAGTGGCGAGTGTGAAAATTGCAGGATTACATACATTTTTTTACTATAAATAATGGTATGGGGGGGGGGGGGGAGGACACCTTTGGGGGTAATTTTGTTTATTATTGCATTGTACTCATTTTGTACTAAAATTCTTTTTTAAGTTTATTTCAGCCCCTTTCTCTGTACAGGGTTGAGATTCTCTGTTAGCGGGCTCTGTGTTCACACTGTGTCCCCTTAGGGAACACAGCACATGGCTCATATGAAGCCTTATCTCTGATTTCCTGAGAGCTCATAAACACTCAATATAGCTCATTATGCAAATACGACCACCTGGATCATTGGGTGGTCATAACACCTGAAAATGAGCAGTGTATAATGCCATGGAAAAATGAATCCAGCCAGTATAGGAGACAATATGGACAATCACAATACATTAGTAAGTGCCTTGTATTAAAGGGAACCTGTCACCTAGAAAATGCATATTAAACTGCCAGCAGTACCTTATTGCAGCCTTTAGCATGATTATAAAGGCATCTGTGTCTTTTCTGTGCAATGCGGCAAAAGTCTAAAAAAAGACTTTTATTCAACGGCCACGCTATGTAAACGATAGTCTTGAAGTCAGCGAGAAAGCCGCTACCCCCTTTGACTTCAAGACTATCGTTTACATAGCGTGGCCAGTTGAATAAAAGTCTTTTTTAGACTTTTGCCGCATTGCACAGAAAAGACACAGAAACCTTTATAATCATGCTACAGGCTGCAATAAGGTACTGCTGGCGGTTTAATATGTATTTTCTAGGTGACAGGTTCCCTTAAGTGACACATCCCTTTAAGAAAGTGTTTATGAGCTGTTTGGAGTTTAGCGATAAAAAAAACCTGTGGACATGTTTCATAAAGACCAATGGAGAAAAATGATTTTTAACCCAAAATTAGTAGAATGCAATCATAAAAAATTGGCCTCCAAAGATGTTTGTAACGTTTAACATAAAAACGTGATTTAAGCAATAGGTGACAATTTTCTGATGACATGTTCTCTATATAGAAGTACTAGTTCAACAATCGGCATTGTTCGTGAGGCAAAAAAGGGTTTTTCTGGGATGTTAATATTGATGTCCTATCTTTAGGATAGGTCATCAACATCAGATCAGTGGGGGTCTGACACCCGGCACCCCCGCCAATCAGCTGGTTGAAGGGAAGGCTGCGCCCTGTGCGAGTGCAGCCTTCCCTTCTTTTTTTTATCTTCTTTATGTCGACAGCAGTCCTGAGGATAGGTCGTATTAAAATCTTGGAAAACCCCTTTAACAAGAGCAAGCAACTGCAAAATCATTCCCCCAGAATCATAGTGTGAGGGAGCAGGGCTATACCTAAAGGCTCATGGGCCCTCGTGTAAGAGTTCAGCTTGGGTCCCCCCTCCCTCAGTGCTTTGTGGCCAGGGACCGGGAAGCACATAGTCTTCATGCTGCCTGAGGCAAAAATGTAAACGGCACGCCTTCCCCTCTAATGCCAAATTCTTGACCTAACCCCTTCCCTCCAGTCAGAGGTGCAACTTGACTAGCATGCACTTTCTATGATAGCAGTGTTTTCTTTTTCAGCACATGGGTCTTGGGGTCCCCTCAGGCTCCTGGGCCCGGTAGCGACTGCTACCTCGGCACCCCCTATAGCTATGCCCCAGATTTGAACATAGGTGCTCATCTGTGACCAGCACAATGCAGAAACACTGGGGTAGATTTAGGGAAAAAACTGAGCAAAGAACTATGATCTAGCTGGAGAACCCTACTACGATGGATTATAAAGCCCATTCTTTCTTACACTAACAGACTAATAATGAGCTGGAAGCCCAGAGAGTGGCTATGGAGTTTGCCTTCAGGAAAAGGATCCATGAATTTGAAAAAGCTCACAGTGAACTCAAGTGGCAGGAGAAGAATGTAAGTCTGCATTTCATTTTTGTACTTTTTATATCTTTCTTCTGTCTACCAAACCATTAAGGCTGAGGCTCCTTGTGACTTTGGACAAATCACTATGCTACAAAGCAACATAATGAACTGAATGTGGTTGCGATACAAAAAATATTGCTGCAACTGCAATGCGGTCATGAGAATTTGGGTGACCACAACCACATTCACTTTCATTAACCTTACTGCGATCTTTGGCTGCATATGTTCAGAGTCACCATATAACCCTTAGGCCTCATGCACACGAACGTGTGCACCCCGTGGCTGTATTGCGGGCCGCAAATTGCAGCCCGCAATGCTCAGGCACCGGCCGTGGGGCAGCAGCAGCGGATCGCGGACCCATTCACTTGAATGGGTCCGCGATCTGCCCGTTCCGCAAAAAGATAGGACTCGTTCTATCTTTTTGCAGGACGGAAGTACGGAATGGAACCCCGCGGAAGCACTCCGTAGTGCTTCCGTAGTGTTCCGTTCCGTCATTCCATTCCGCACCGTTCCGCATCTCCGGATTTGCGGACCCATTTATATGAATGGGTCCGCATCCGTGATGCGGAATGGCCACGAAATGGTACCCGTGTATTGCGGATCTGCAAATGCGGTCCGCAATACGGGCACGGGCGCACACGTTCGTGTGCACGAGGCCTTAGCCAAACCAGTCACTTTGTCTATTTACAATAAACCACCAGCACTAAAATGCAATAGCGCCACAGCGGTCTCCAGGTTTTCCTAGGCCAGTGACATCACGTTCATCAATAACATGGCCTAGGTGCAGCTCAGCCTCATTGAAGTTAATGGGGCTGAGCGCTATACCAAGTACAGCTGCTATAAAATGTAGAGCACTGTGTTTGGTGAGCTGAGAGAAGGCCGTGGCGCTACTGAGAGCGCCCGTGCCTTCTCAAACAGCTGATTGCTGGGGGTCCTCTGTGTCGGACCCCCATCAATCAGTAAGAAAACTCTCCGACAACCCCGTTTAACAAGTTTACAGTCATGCTTTTATACAAAGTGTCTGAAAAGAAATATTGTAAAAAATGTACAGTCTGGCATGTGCTTTATGCTATTTGCCCCAGAGTAGTCACTTGGGTAAGGCTGTTACTCTGAAAAGAGGGTCTGACATCACTAGAATTGCTTCTGAAATCTGTTGGATTGTCATGTGCTCTTCGGGCAAGCTGGGTGTACTTGCTTTGGCTTCATTTGTGCACTGTGCATATCCAGGAAGCCACACTGCATGACCACTCATAGACGAAGGTCCGCCCAGTTGACTCCTCGGTGGTAATAAGCATAAAAGTTATAGGTTATAACATCATGTACTTTTCAGACAATTTGTATAAAAGCATGCTGTTAACGAGCTGAAAAACGAGCTGCATGCAGCATTTTTTTGTCCGTCCGCCTTCCAGCATAATTGCCGGGCTGCGGCCCGATCCATTAACAGCCTGCCGGAACCATTAACGCCAGTGTGAAACAGGCTTAAGACGCATTGACGAGACATGCGTCAGGGCGGATACATGCTAACTGGTTGCACTAATATGGGTTTGTTCTAGTTTATTATGTTATCTTTGCACACTATATATGTTTAAAAAAGGGGGACCTTGTGTAATTGTCTATGATCTTACAGTGCTTTCGGAAAGTCTTAGACCCTTTCACTTATTTAAAATGTTGTTCTGTTGTGGCCTGGTGCTAAGATAGAAAAAATTCAAGTTTTACCTCATCAATCTGCTCTTAACATCCCATATTGACAAAGTGAAAACAACATTTTTGCAAATTTATTAAAGAGGAAAAACTAAAACTTTGCATGGACATAAGTATTCAGACCCTTTGCTATTTAGCTTAGTGGCCTCCCATTTCTCTGGATCATTCTTGAGATGTTTCTACACCTTGATTGTAGTCCACCTGTTGAAAATTCAGTTGATTGAACTTGATTTGGAAATATACGCCCCTGTTTCTGTCTATATAACGTCCCACAGTTAACAATGCATATCAGAGCAAAAACCAAGCCATGAGGAGGAAAGAACTGTCTGTAGAGCTCAGAGACAGGATTGTGTGGAGGCACAGATCTAGAGATGGTTACAAAAAATTTCTGCTGCACTTAAAGTTTCCAAGAACACAGTGGCCTCCATTATTCTTAAATGGATGAAGTATGGAACAACCATGACTCTTCCTAGAGCTGGCCACCCCACCAAACTAGGTAGTCGGGGGAGATGGGCTTGGTAAGAGAGGTGACCAAAAACCCAATGGTCACTCTGGCTGAGATACAAAGATCCTGTGTGCAGATGGTAGAAACTTCCAGAAGGTCGACCTTCACTGCAGCACTCCACCAAACTGGACTTTATCGTGGAGTCGCCAGAAAGAAGCCTCTCCTCAGTAAAGGACACACGAAAGCAAAAAAGCACCTAAAGGACTGTGAGAAACAAGATTCTCTGGTCTGGTGAACTTTTTGGCCTCAATTCTAAGTGTCATATGTGGAAGAAACCTGACCAGTACCATTCCTACAGTAAAGCATTGTGGTAGCAGCATCATACTACGGGGTCTTTTTCAGTGACTGGGACAGAGAGACTGTTCAGGGTTGAGGGAAAGCCAAATGGAGCAAAGTACTGAAATATTCTTAATAAAAACCTGATCCATAGTGCTCTGGACCTCTTACTTTCCTAATGCATTGTATATACTGTTACCTGAGTATCTTGTGAATTTGATGGTAGTATTGCATCCACGTTATTAACATGCTGTCTGATTTTGGTGCACTGGTGTATACATTTTTGCCGTCATTGGTCTAATTACTTTTTTCATACAGACCAAAGATGAGATTGAAGAACTGGAGGAAGATATAAGACGTTTAGAAGAAGATTTGAGAGACAAGAGCGGGCCTTTAAAATTGGCCCACACGCGACTTGAGACCCGTACATACAGACCAAACATAGATCTATGTAGGGACCAGGTAAGATATGCCACGGTGGCTACTTTAAGTAGCTCTGAATATATGGGGAGATTAGACATTGTGTCATATACAGTAGCGGATATGATTAGATTGTTCATTTATACTACAGGTGCAGTATGGGTTGACAGATGAAGTCCACCAGCTGGAGGGCACTATTGCTGCTCTGAAGCAAAAACTGGCTCAGTCACAGTAAGTTCCATTACTAATCCAACTACCAGAAGATCTACATCTTCCAAGGCCTCTTGCATAAGAGCACATTTTTCTGCAGTATCCGTATTTTTCTGCAGTATTTTCTGTGGTATCCCTTTATAAATCAAATATAACGCCGACCATTACAAGTCAGTTGGGCCATGCACATGTCTATTTTTTCATTGATCCATGTGCCCTATCTAAGAATCTCATACAGGTCCTATTCTTGTCGGTTTCTGCAGATGAGAATAGCCCTGTCTATTGATGGAATGAGGAAAAAACTGAATGCACAAGAAAGTTAACCATTTTTAAAGGATCTGTTTATTGTGGATTGAAAATTGGATACGGCCATGTGCATGAGACCTAATGCTTCTTAAAGAGGTTGTGCCACGGATATTATTCTACAGTTTTTAAACCAGCATCTAGATTTTTGTAATTGCATGTAATTAAAATTGATTATAGCTACTGAGTTATTCAATGAAATCTATCGGTATAGCGCCACCTGCTGTTTGCTCTTTTTCTAATTTCTTTGTCCTGCTCACTGAGATGGAAGCACATGCTCAGTTCTATTCTTCAACCTGCTACAGCAGAAAGGACAAATGCCTGGGCTGCCAAATAAATCTAGCAGATCTCTGGATCCATATGAAGTACAGGGCTGGTTCTAGAAAAAGGTCATCCTCTACTAGACTATGTATGAGTTTAATTTTTTTCATTAATCATGGGATAACCCCTTTAACTACATATGTGTCTCATATGATATATAATTTATTTACTACATTGCTGTTATTATGAAGCAGCAGCAGCACATGTGTTCTAGTGTTCTATCTTTATACACACATAAGTAGAAGCAGAACATGTCTCGAAGATCTGAAAAATCTGGATTACTTCTAAATTATTTGCATATAGCATATAGATTGAGGTCTTCCTTATGTGTATGTATGAATAAATTATAAGCAAAAGCAGGCTGTCTGTAAACAGTACTAAATGTTCTTCTATGTACATGCCAACGGAAAAGTTTAAAGGGCACATGGAGTCACCATGAATAGACATGACCTTGGCTAGGTTTGTGGTTCAGGATAGCCACTGGTGAGACTTTGCTATCATGGGTCATAAAAACAATAGGGCTTCATTGACTAATGCCATAATGCAAGAAAATAAAGGACCATTTATTTAAAGCGGTTCCCCCATGATTAATGTAGAAAAATGAAAATCAGACATCATATAGTACATGGCAGTCTGCTAGACTTATTTCAACTGGCAGATCAGTGGTTGTATCCTTTCTCAGGACCATGTCTTTTTTGCTGCAGCTGGGTGAACTAAGCTTGTGCGTCCACCTCAGTGAGATGGACAGAGAAATAAAACGCACAGTTCAGATGGATTTAATTAAATAACTCAGTAGCTGTAATAAATTTGAATTACATGCCGTTACAAAACTATTCAGATCTAGGTGCCGTTTTGAAAAATGTTAACTATTTTTGTGGGACAACCCCTTTAATAATCTAACTACTATTGTGTAGATGCTACCAATAATGGCTGATCTGATCATAATAATATTTGTATTAGAGTAGTTCCCCTTTAAATTTGTAGATAAACACTACAGGCCTACTTTTGTCTGGTGTTCTAAATTCTATAAAGTTAAAGTGGTTCTCCAGGAATTAAAAAAAATGAAAATATTTAAATTTATTTTATAATAAAAAAATTCACAAATACCTTCCATTAACTAGAATGTCTTTTTTTGTCTATGGAGCAATCATTAGGAGAAATAAAATGGCCGCCGTCCTATCAGAACACACAAAACCTTTCCTAATCACACAGAAGGACAAGTTACTTCACCGCAATGAGCCATAGTGCTGCCTCATCTTCCTCTCTCTGCTCTGCTTGTCAGGAATCATGATCCTGAATACAGGTGAATCTCTGTGGGAATGGAGAAGATGAGTAGACATGAGAGGAGAGTGAAGTATGGCTAATGAGCAGCAGCACTTGTATGCAGTCTCCATTACCACAGCAACACATTACCACAGTCTGTCCTGTCCGTCCGCTCTGTACTTCATGTCTTCTCATGAACTAAGAGATTCCCCAGAGATTCAGCTAAAGTTATTATCATCTGTATTCAAAATCATAATCCCTAACACGTAGAGAGGAGGAAGAGGATGAGGCAGCTCTTTACCTCAGTGTTCAAAAGTACCTTGTCCTCATGTGGAATCAGGACAGGTTTTGTTGAACTAATGGGACGGCAGCCATTTTGTTTCCCTTGATGATTGCTCCCCAGACAAAACGAACCATTATAAATAATGAAAGGTATTTGAGAATATATTTATTATAAAGTAATATTTAAGCATTTTCAGTTTCTTAATTCCCTGGGAACCCCTTTAAACAGTGATCACCATATGGCGAGAAACAAGCCAGATACAACACAGATAAGGGTTGGATCCAAGCTCAGCAAGCTCTGTCTAAAAGTTATCTAATTATACAAAAAGTAACCAATCATCTTTATACACATCATTTTGCAGCAGATTTTTACCAATCATCATCAAACTGTTAATTTAACATGGACATACGTTAGCTATGTATTAATATATTGAGGAACAGACTAAAGAATAGTCATTTGTGTACTTTAGCTTTTACTCTTGCCCCCACCTTTGGATACCAACATGAACTGGTAATTTCTGATTAGATCTATCCTTTCTTCAGAGAAAATATATTAGAATGACTTTTTCTATTATAGAAAGAATGCCTCTAAATAATTCCTTCTGGTAAACTGGAAACATTCTCTAATTCAGAATACTATCACACTTGCCATGTTTAGGCGAATTGAATATATACTTCATGTGGCCATGGACAAGGTCAGACTGACCTACCTGTGTACCAGAGCATTGCTTGGTGGGCGTAATCTCTGTCACAATACTGTGAACAAAAAGTCAAGCAGAAGGCCTAGTCCCTATTTAAAGCTAAGCCAATTACTTGCCACTAGGGGGTCTATTTCCTCTGAGTTCATTCACAAGTAACCTATTAGACCTTGCTGATGATTATTGGTGTGTGTACAATATTTAAAAAGTTCTCAATGTAATTACTATGATTTCCTCTGGTGGGCCACATGAACTCAAGTGTGACACTGGCCATGGAAACTGAGTACATGGAAGGACTTCTACATAAATTGGATTTATTTTGTTAAAGAGTATACACACTGTTATCTTACTAGTAGTCATATTATATTTGGTCCTTGTGGGTTTGCAGACAACTTGAGAGCTTCATTGATGTTCTTCATATCTGACAGGGACGCCTTGGATGCACTTTACAAACATCTTGCCCGTATTGAAGCTGACATCAAGTGTAAAGAAAATTCTTTGACTCTGGACAAGAAGTGTGTAGACAGCCGCCGAAAGCTCACCCTTCCTGCTGGGCAGTATGTCGCGGCAGTGGACACCTTTAACCGCACCACCAATCGCCACCTTTCCCCTCTGAAAAGTCGTCAGCTAGAGCTGGCCTAAATTATTTTGAAGGAATTAGTTTTTTTAATGAATGTCTTCTCTTGTGTGGTCCACATGCAGAACAAACCATTAATAAATTAATGTAGTAATAAACCAGTCATATAAACAAGATGATGTGAGACATTTCTTCTTCATCTCTATATGATTAATGCCTAGTTATAATAGAAAAGACTTTACCTGCACATCTAGTCTTCATTAAACCTTTGGACTTCTAATGGGTCGTCCCAGTTTCTGTTTCTTTTTTATAGGAAGGAACTGTTAAAAATCAATGGAAAACCAACAGAACCGACCCTAACAGTAGTGTGAGCAGAGCCGTCAGAATAGAGGATTTGGGGAAAGGAAGTAACAATTTGGTAAACGAATAATACAGACATTCTGGGTATTCTGGTGTCAGCCAATTTTGGTTCAGAATACCCATCTTAGCGGGCTGTACTATGTTGTTTCCATAGCTCCCATAAATGTGAATGGGAAAAACGGAAAATGCTAATTACAGTGGAAACATGTCGAGAACCTTCACCTGCAGCTAACCAGAGCAGCAATATTATGCTTTGAGAAA
>JAKVIS010003663.1:0-16361 GCA_033119425.1 Bufotes viridis
GCTATGGGAGCATTATTACTTCTGAGGGCAAAATGAGGGACCTTATTACTATTGGGGGCACTGTTACCACATAGTACACTCTAGCAGAGCATTATTACTTTTGGGAGAAGTGCTACAGTGGGGGCACCCTGGCAAAGTATCAGCTTAGCACAATTATTTTTGGAGTACACTATATTTACAACAATAAGTCAGGGACACTATTTGCTGGGCACAGTGATTTTTAGGGCACTGTGTGCTAATAATTATTGAAGGGGGCACTCTCTATGTGGTACTAGCATTTTCAGGTGGACACCTGGTGTTTCTGCAGTATAGTTTTGGGGAGCAGAGTGGGCATAGTATTAGAGGTGGTAGGATGGGGTGTTCAGAAGGTGGGGAGGAAGATGGAAAAGTAGTAAACTAACATGTCCGTTTGTCAAACTCTGCAGAGACAAGAGATGGCTGGAAGAAATCATCATTACGGTCTGGTCTGAATGGAGAAGATAAGGAAAGAGAACGTCTACATCAGAGGAGACATCACTGGATGTAAGAGGCATGTGGTGCCGTATTACCCTGTATATTTTTGTGGCGCTGTATGTAATGTTTAGGTTTTTGGCTCAGGCAGCAGAAAGGCTAGGTGCACCCCTGGCTGCAACATAACAAAATGTGAAAAAATGTAATTGTAGATAAATAAACTACAGTCCACGGCAATGGTCTTTGATATCAAACAAGTCAGATACAAACCGGAAGATTACCAGTAGCAGCACTATATCTTTGTTTAATTTTCCAAGTCATTAACTATGTTTTAAAAAATCCAAAATTCTACAGTTTTCACACTGGCCACTAAGCCTAATAATAGATGTCACTTCTCGGTCTGTACAGATCACTTTTCAGCAATCACCTCCTTATGATTACAAGCAGGATAAGAATGACAGATATCACCAATATATAGATAACACGGGATCCGCCATGCACAATATGTGAAATGTCAAAGCTTACCTACTTCCTCCTGACCTCTACACAGGGCATGCCTAAAAAACTCTCCTATAGAAGTCAATTAGGTTCCCTCCCATCCATAGTGTCTATGGCCCATGGTGTTTGCTGTAAAACAAACCTCTAAATACTGTTAAAGAGGACCTGACATGTCAGTAAAGGTACTGCTGGGTGCTAACAGTAGCAGGTGTATTTGAATCTGCCCAATCAGTGCTGCTGGTGTCAGACTATGCAGGAACACCCCCCAACCGTTAACACCCATCTGTACCTTTACTCCAAGCTGCTGGCAATTCATTCAAAACGTCTAGTAAAAATAATAAAGGATTGGCAAATCGTGGAGATATAATAATGGGGAATGGAAGTCATCAGGTGGAGAGGTGACAGCTCTGGCAAGAATATCTGAATGTGCTGTCTTGAGCAGAGAAAGAGCAGAGATTTAAATGTATAAAATTACAAGTTTTATTGATTTTTTTTTCACAAAACTATGTATAAATTTGCTCAGCTCCTGCTCTATAACATGCTACCTGCCGATTGCACTGAATGTCATGGTGACAGGCTCTCCTTAAAGGGGTTTTCTGGGAATTAAGAAAATAAGAATATTTAAATATTACTTTTTTACAAATATATTCCAAAATACCTTTCATTAATTATATTGACTAGCTTTGTCTAAGGAGCAATGATTTGGAGAAACCAAATGTCCACTATCTAATTAGTTCACACAAAACCTGTCCTAATCACACAGCAGGACAAGTTACTTCACAACACTGAGGTAAAGAGCTGCCTCATCCTCCTCTCTGCTCTGCTTGTCAGGGATTATGATCCTGAACACAGTTGATAAGATCTTCAGCTGAATCTAGGTATGGGGTTCCTGAGGAGACATGAAGTACAGAGAGGAGGGTGATGTGTGGCTAATGAGCTACAACACTTGTATGCAGTCTCCATTATAGCAGTCCCACATTACTACAGTCTGTCCTGTCCATCTTCTCTGTACTTCATGTCTTCTCATTAACGCCATTCCTACAGAGATTCAGCTAAAGATTTTCTATTCTGTATTCAGGATCATAATCCCTGACAAGCAGAGCAGAGAGGAGGATGAGCAGCTGTTTACCTCAGTGTTGTGAAGTAACTTGTCCTGCTGCGTGATTTGGACAGGTTTTGTGTGCACTAATAGGACGGTGGCCATTTTATTTCTCCTGATGATCGCTCCCTAGACAAAACAATGAACGGTATTTGGGAATATATTTATAATGAAGTAATATCTGAGTATTTTCAGTAATTTTATTTTATTAATTCCTAGAGAACCATATCCGACTTTGCATGGACAGGCTAATTTTCTACAATTTTGGCAATGTCAAAGGTCAAGGCGGAAAAGGCAGTTAATAGGCATGGGTCTTTCTCAAAAGCAAGTTTCCTCACATTACACTTTTCTTTCCCTCATTTAAGTATCCAGAAATAAAAGCACATTTTAACCCTTTGCATATCTATCCAATATCTATCTATCTATCTATCTATCTATCTATCTATCTATCTATCTATCTATCTATCTATCCAATATCTATCTATCATACTAACAATCCGTGTTTCTTTTATGATGTTACAAAATTATTTTTAGCATATAAACCCAGGGAATGCTCACACAATTAATTAGGAATATCAAGGAAATTATATTTTTCCAATTATACAATCCCTAATTAAAAACATACTGCAAAGTCCCATTAGGTTGTTTCCATTTTGCTCACATCCACAAAATCTACTGAACATGTTAGACAGAGCCCAGCTGAGGGAGAGCGGCCACAGTCCATTAGAGGCAATCTGTTTGTACCATTGTGACATGCTCCAGGAATGCTTCCAGTGTGTGCCTCCCATGTGGAATATTTCAAGTATCATGGAAGCTGCAGGTAAATTATTGTTAACGGCAAATTGCTGCCCTGTAACATCTGTTCCTGTATGGCGCTGTACAAACCCTTTGGTTGGTGTTCACCCCCTTCCGATTTTGGAAATTACAATGGCACTGCAGGGGAAAAGAGGAATACTTGGAGATGGAGAACCTCGCTGATGACGGCCCAAAATACAATGCTAACATAAAAGCATAAGACATTCTATTATCATCTTGTAGTTATGCCAAATACAGTCTGGCGGAATGAAGCAACTTACTGTATAAGAATAAATGATAATTGCACTTTGCTTTCTTGCACATTATACGGGTGATAATCTTTTTGCAGATCATGTGAAATACAGAGGAAATATTTCATACACAGGTGCAAGACCAAAAATGGTACACTCTTCAGATCCATTGGGACTTGCATTGAATTGATAAATGTTTCCACACGGATCCAGCCATGCAGACACCTGGCTGTGCTCTACCGAGAAACTGAAATGAGGCAGATCATGGAACAGACTTCAAGGCACATTATGATTAATGTACATAGCTATGGTTTTGGCATGTGTGTATGGTATATAGATATGTGGCGGAACAATCATATAAGAAGACAATCTTAGGCATGTCATAAAGAGACTTACCCCTTATATACCATACACACATTGACAAGAAAGATTAATGCACCAAAGGGTTGTTGGAATAGAATGAAACTTTATATGTGTGAATGTATGATGATATGGAAGTGATTGCAATATTTGAGTGAAAGAATACATTTATTGGGAAAAACGTTACTATTGAAAGGAAGCTCTAATACCCTGTTGGGCCACCTCTAGCCTGGATACAAGACGAGATACGGTTGGGCATGGAGGCATACAGGTTCCGTATGGTATCCTGTGGTATAGATGTAATAGAGTTAACACTCAATTTCTTAACTCAAATTTCTTAATTTGCAGCGTCCCACTCAGGACACGTGGGAACTGCAAATTCATTACAAACTGTTATGCTGTATTATATGTCATTCTGTCTTTGCATTGCCTGTGGTGTCCCTGTTCAAAAGCTGGTTAGGTGTGCTTAATACATCCCACCACTAGATGGGGATAGCACTTACTTTATATATATACCTTAGTCAGGTGTAGTGTGGTGGGTTAGAGGTTAGTAGTTAGTGTGTGGAGTGAGAAGGAGTAAGGAAGATGTAGTACCAAGGTGTGAGGAGCAGGAGAGCGTTTTTCTCCTGTGGTCCTCTTAATCCTATCCTGCAACCAGAGGACAGATTCTTATCCCTGGAAGAAAGCCAAGCAAAGTAGAGACATAGGTGAGAACAGCCGTTACTGAAGCCTTACTAGGCACCTTTGCATATGGTGGAAGACAAGCTAGCTAGAAGTAGCCCCACTGATATTTATAGAAGACAGATTAGCTACCTGTTGAAGAGTTTAGGAAAATATAGATTACAGGACTGAACATACCCGAAAAGAGTACTACTGAACCACAGCCTGAGTCAGGACCTAATTACAGCCTATTAGCAGTGGATCTACAGAAAATCCTCTAAATGCCTAAAGACTGAGTAATATCTGGATGTAAATGCTGCAACAGAACAAAGACTCAGTAAAAGTTGCATTCTATCATTGCCTACTTCATTTTTCATCCTTATTACCACTATAAATGGTTGTACCACCATAAACGGTACTGGCGTCTTGACAAACAGACCGAGGGACCCAGCCGCTACAAGCACCCTAAACACCGCCACCATCAAGGGCACCTCAACCTCCATCTTGGCTGGTGTTTCCTTGCAACAGAGAGTGCCCGGGAAGATTTTGTGCTGTCTTCCCCTTTACTGCGCTGCCGACCCAGGGGGGCTTCTGCTAACCGTGAGTAACCGATGAACTGGTACCCCCATTGGCCCACCGTGTACCTCACATGTCGCCCCTGCGGTCCGGCATGCCGCAAATTCATCATGATATCCTGTAACAAAAGCATTTGAAAAGTAACTGAAGGTGTTGGCTTAACGCAACTAGTTTAGTCAACGCATCTAATTAAGCATCTCCCATAGATCCTGCAGGTTAACAATGCTGGCATCTAGCTGGTCCCACAAATGCTTGATTGGTAATAAATCTTGTGACTGGGCAGAACAATGAAGTGTTGTAATCTGGAGACATTCCTGGGAAATCCTTGCTGTTTCTGAGCGAGCGTTATACTGCGGAAAAATGCCAGTTGGCAGCTCCGCCATGAGAGGCAACACATGCTGCAGGATGTTCTGCACATATTGCTGAGCTGTAGGTGTCAATAGTTAATATCACCACTAGGAATGACAGACCAGATCATCAGACCAGCAGTTGGGACAGTGTGTTGCTCCACAGCAAAGGCACTGTTACAGACCTCACCACAAGGCCTCTATACTCAAACCTGACCATTGTCGGATCACAAACAAAACCTGCATTCGTTGCTTAAGATGATATGGTTCCAGTCTGTAGCTGTCCAGGTTTCTTGTTCACAACGCCACTTCAAATGAAGGCAGCAGTGGCTGGCTGTTAATGGCAGGACGTATAATGGGCAACGTAACCCCAAATTTGCTTCTGCTAAGCGCTTGGTAATGGTCTGGGCAGAGAAAGAGGTGTGTAATGAAGGTGCCACCTGTGTCTGGATGGTAGACAATGAAACTGTGGGAGCTGCTTGTGTTTGTCAGTTGATCAAACGATCCTCTCTACTGGTGATCTGTCTGGTCCATCTGAAACATATTCACTGTGCATGTGTGCCCTCAGTTAAACATTGCTCCCAACAATACCGTAAAGTAGCCCCTGAGAGATTTTTTTTTATAGGGCAGAAAGGGAAGCATTTTTATGTTGTCTTGTGGCAAAACCCAGTGTCTGAGCAAACCAGACCTGGAATAATTTACATATCAGCCTGAGACATAACTGCATTTGTTTTGCAACAATCCAACATTTTTGTCTGGGTGTATTACTTTTTGTTGTTGTCAATGAGTCTTTTTTTGTTGTCAATATAGAGGAATTCCCATGCTCAGCATACCCCTCCAAAAGCCAGCATGAATTGCTGCTTTATGAGCAGGCTCCCATTGAGACATCATTGTATTTTATAGAAAGTCATTCATTTGCATGGCTTCCATCTAACACTACAGGGTGGTCCAAAAGTATGGAGAATAAATGGAACTGGTGGCTGGGTACACCATCCTGTGTGTAGCATAATGCTAAGGGCAAGGGGACAAATCTGTGAAGGGCGGTGTCAAACACTGCAGCCATTTTGAATGCTGCCATTCTGCAACCAAATCAATATCCTTAAATTGGAAGGGGTGCATTTGACATATGTATCTGATAAGGGATCAAAATCTTAGATGTGACATACCTTTATTCCTGCCAAAGTTATTAATAATTTTCTCTTTCTTAGAGGCACAACTATGGCTGCGAGATTAACACGGAGGAGGGGACAGAGATTGTGCTGTTCTCTGATGAACACAGTAATTGCAGCTGATTTCAACCCTCAGTACCCTAGAAGACCACTTATCTGCTATGACACAGTTGGCAAATTGCTTGCCGAAATTCACCGAACAGGTTCTTTGTTGGACCTGCTAAAAAGTGGACTTAACAGAGTCGCCACAGATAAAGCAACAACAATGGCCTTCCTGGTGTCCATTAGCAAGAGCACTTACCGTAGCACCCAGAATCTGTCACAGGAGAGCGAGGTTAATCAAACCATTGGGTGCATACTGGCTACCTACAAATGCTACACGTACAAGATCCAGTTACTGCATCAACTCAATGAGGACGATCACAATCACCATGTTGAATATGGGGAATGGGTATCACAGCAATTGCAACGGGACCCACATTTAGCAGGTCCAATACAGAATCTGTGTGACGAAATTTGGCAAGTAATTTGCCAACTTTCTTATGGTGGATGCATGGTCTGCTTGGGTGTTGAGCATTGAAATCCACTGCAATGACTAGGGTAATGCACTCCCCAGAGATCAGCACAATCTCTGTCCTCTCCTTGTGTGTTAATCTGTGTCTGTAAAACAAAGAGAAAATTGTTAATAACGTTGGCTGAAATAAAGGATTGTCACATTTAAACACGGATTCTCTATTAAATACACGTGTCCCATGCACCCCTTCCCATTTGAAAATATAAACTTAGTTTCAAGATGACCGCTTTCAAAATGGCCTCCGTGTTGCATACTGCCCCTGACTGATTTTCTCCCTTCCCTTTAGCAACATGACATACACAGGATTGTATTCCCAACCACCGTTTTCCATTTATTTATGTGTCTCCATACTTTTAGACCACCCTGTACATTAAACCTGTGGAGCCTTAAAAAGCAGCTTCTTGCTGGGGATGTTGACAGATGTTTACTTGTTCTTCCAAGGATATAGTTCCAGGGCTCCATCTCTCCTCTCAGTGTATGTGTCCTTACCTCCCTGAAAACAACCAGTCACTTGGATAACCTCTCAGTTGCCATGTTTAATAGTGACTGCATACTTGCCAACATATCTGGGACATTTAAGGTCCACCCCCTTACCACCTAGCCCAGTCCCCTATGACCATCTGGAAACTTGCACAAAACCCTGCTCCTTTTGTTGACCATTCCACACAATTTGGTCTGTTGGCAACTTCGCAACCAAGGCATCTGAGTTTTACAAAGTAAGCAATATCTGGTTACCAAGGGTTTCCATGGCATCAAGGGGCTACTACCTATAAAGCATGCTTTCCAACTCTCCTGGGACGTTTGGGAAGCACTCCGAGATAACGAAAGGCTGCTTTCTCCTGGAAAGTGGCCCTCCCTTATATCTAACAGTATTTGGCCCTGAGATGCTGTTGCATCAAGCTCAAAAGTTTATTAAGAGAGTGGAATGCGTCACAAAAATGGTCTTGGTCAATGACAAAAGGGGAATGGTCTTAAAAATAGGGGCCTCCTGGATGCCAAAAATGAATAGTCATGTATGCTATTAGACCATACCAGAGGTATGGTCTCATAGTTTTCTACTAAAAGGCAATAAAAATTAAGTTCAATGCAATTTAATAAAAAAACTAAAAATTTCCTCACAGCCCCCCACCCCCAAATAATAATTGCAAAAACAAGTAATTGAACAATTTAAAAAAATAAAAAAATAAAAATGATATGTGGTCCCACCACAATCATAACAAACCATGGAAAAATAGCTAAATCATTAACCATATTGAGCATGGTGTGGGTGTGAAAGAAATATGCCAAAATAATAGTGGGATTGCTGTTTTTTCCATCCCCCCTTAAAGAATACAACTTTGTCCCAAAAAAAAAAAAACAAGCCCTAAGTTGATGGAGAAATAAACCATCAAAAGTGTGGCAATACAAAAATGTTTTTTTTTCTGTAAAACAAACTTTTATCCAGCAACAATGCTAAAACTTAATAACTACTATATTATTACATTAAAGGGGTTGCGCACCTTTTGGGGGGGGGGTAGGGGTTGGCAAACCCCCCTCTTAGGCAGACTTACCTGCTTCCTGGTGCTGGCTCCCTGATCTCCCAACCACGTCAAATGGTCATGTGATCCAAGGGAGGCAGATCACTATTGCGGCCAGAAATACTTTGCAGCAACATCAAAATGGAAGTGTCACAAACTCACCTGTCCGAGCACCAGCAGCGCAATCTCCAGCTTTGGCACGGTCGTGTCGGGAGAGATGTGCTGCTAAGCCATGCCCCCTGTTGACGTGACAACATCGTTACCAACAGGATGATATACTCTCTTTCTCCCCACAAAGGGTGTGTACTGGAGGAGATTAGTAGTGGGCTGATTGCTCAGCTGCTCTATACGTATGTGCTAGTATTTCTGATTAATGGAGCGCCGAGTCAACCTTTTGTTCGGTACTGCATAGCCTGTCATATTCTGACGCATTTACGTACAACCCTGTTTTTGTGTGGTTTTTATTCTTTTGATGTTTGCGTGTCTCTGCATCTTAGCAGCACTGGGACTGTGGACCAGTTGTGGTCTTGCTACCAAGGGCTTGTACTGTAAGTAGGTAGAGAAAGCGGGCTGGGTTCTAGATCAAGGCTGTCCCTACCTCCATGCGTTACGGGATGTTTTCATCCTGGGAGCTAAGCAAGAAGCTGAGGCTTGGAACAGAAGGAGCCGGGAGCTAGCACCAGGAAGCAGTTTAGTATGCTGTCCTTCGCAGGTCTACAAAAGAAGGGGGGTTCCAAAACCCCCCAAAAGTGCACAGCCCCTTTAAAGCAACAAATTCTTTGTTAAACCAAGCACAATGCCCTGTGGGGCCAGCTCACCTGAATGTAATGATGCAGTTAACTGATTCATTGCCTGATCCTGGAAAAAAAATATTTGAATCCATATGCAAATAGGCAGTTAAGTGCACCAATTAACAATAATGTATTAGCATAATAATATATAAAACTTATTATATAATAACATCATATGTTCTACCAAGAATTAAAACAGAAAACAAATCCACTGCAGGTGAGGAGAGCCTGCAGGCAGGACTTATTAATCCGGATAGAGAAGAAGCCATGACTTCTGATCTCATGGCATGCCAGCTTTGTGCCTATATAACAAACACAGTTTATTATGTAGATGCATAACCCAGATGGCAGTAGCACTAGTTGGCAAGCAAACTATAGATAAAATGAATGTGTGAAGTGTAGTCCCAGAGGTTGTTCACTGCTGGAGCGGAGATGGATGGAGTCAGGGACCCACCAAAGGATTCATCCCTGGCGGACCAGTCCCAGCCTAAAACTTTTGCAGTGACATGCCATCACAGAAGGGAACGGGGTGTACTGCTTACTGAGCAGACAGACTGAGATGACATAGGAATAGAAGCTTGAACAGTCGGCCTTGGGGGAGTGATGTCTGATTCATTTTATAGTGTGAGCCGTTACCATTGTGGCAATTCTTAATTTTTTCTATAATGAAGCATTTTAACACTTTATTAAACTTTCACTTAATTTTCTTATTAGTTCCACTACAGGACTTGACCATGCCATCCTTTGATCACAAATCCATTGCACTGGAATACACCTGTATTGCAGTGTAATATGCCTGTCAGTGTAAAATTAACAGACAGCCTATTACCTACTGCCCCACCTGCCATGACAGCCAATGAGTGGTTATGTCACAAGGCCTGATGGATTGACAGAGGGAACCCTGTCATTCTGTCTAAACACTTTGATGTTGCATCTGCTATTGACCACAGCATCTTAGGCTTTTATCATATTTACGGTACAGCTTTCCGACAGGCTGTTCCGGCACAGAATGCTGGGAATCGGCGGGACAAAAGCAATTAAATGCAGCATATTAGGAGTAATAGCTGAGACTAGCTAAAGCAAAGTATGAGCTACAATATATAGATGACATTTATGGTACTGGGCATTATGTACAAACTGTCATCAGATTTTTCTATAAATGTTTTTCATCCCAGTTAGTCTTTTAACTTATTTTTGGGTACATTAATATCTAAGATAGGGACTATCTTAGATGTCTGTGTGCTGATTGAAGCTACATCCCCCGTACTCTGCACTGCTGGTTGTATGAATGAGTAGCAACCTTGTTGATAGCCCTATATAAATGGTTAGTGAGATGATAAGTTGGTATAGTAGCACTAATCAGCGAGCTTTATTTGAATTTGTGCTCACTGGGGCTACATTCCTTGAACACCTCGCAGGCGCCTTCAGGTGTGTTGCTGCATCAATATTCAGCTATCCACCGTATTGGGCGGGACTGACGGTATCACACCAGTCCGCAAGGGGCTCATTTATCAGGTCCTCATATGTATGGATGGTTCTATTGCATATCCCTCTCCATACACTGGGGTCCTGTGCCTGACGTTTCTTAAATCACGTTGCAGCACCCTAAATTATTGTTAATAAATTATTTATTATTTTTTCACGTTTTTAATGTCCGGTCAGGCTGAGAATTCTATTAAATTGGTTTTGGATGTGTACCTCCTATGTAATTTCTGTGAAGAGTACATTAATATATGCTAAAGATCATTTTTCCACCCCAGAAAGTGTTGACATGTCCAACTACTTCCTGATTAGTGGGAATCTGACTGTTAGAAACCAGATGATCTTCAAACTCAAGGAGGTTTAGCACTAGCTAAGCCCTGGAGCCCCTTCACAGTTGCCCAGTTACTTGAACTAGGGGGCAATCTGAAAGATACGGAGCAGTGACATCTGGGACTCCTGTCAGCTGTTTGAGAAGGCAGGGGTCTCTTGTGAGCGCCCCTGCCTTCTCGCAGCTTACTAAGCACAGTGCTGTACATTGTATAGCAACTGTGCTTGGTATTGCAGCTGAGCCCCATTCACTTCTATGGGACTGATCTGCTTCTAGGCCACGTGACTGACATCACACGGCCTAGGAAAAGCAAAGAGAAGGCCACAGTGCTCACGGAAGCGCCTCTGCCTTCTCAAACAGCTGATTGTGGGGGTCCTGCGTGAGTGTCAGACTCCCACGATCAGATATTGATGGCCTATCCTGAGGATAGGTCATCAGTATGAAAATCTCGGAAAACTCCTTTAAGTATTTCAAAACACTGATATACATACTGTGTAGCAGTATAATGAAGCAACCCTTAATCCTATGAGGGTCTTTTGCAGTTCTCCCGTGAGTTTGAGTCTTTTTCGCCTTTACCTTGCCACTACCCACAGCCTAAAAATTAAGATTATAAACTCAAGGAGGTTAAGCGCTAGCTAAGCCCTGGAGCCCCTTCACAGTTGCCCAGTAACTTGAACTAGGGGGCAATCTGAAAGATTCAGTCATTTTGGATAATCACAGTGTAAATGCATTGTCCCATGGATTCTGTAGGCATTTTAATACCTGAATATTGTTCTTGGACTCCAAAATAAGCACGGTTGATTTTATAATCATGTAAAGTATGCCACATCTTTGAATATTTTTCTGTAGCTTCTAGATGAAAATAACTCAGATTATAGTAACAGCTGGTAGGAAGTTGGAAGGGATCCAAATTCTGCTTTTAGTTACAAATGACAGTGTGCTACTTTCTTCCCCAGTGTCTGCCGATACAGATAAATAGGTGTGAGATAAAGGATTGCGCTCTGCTGAAGATTTCAGAGCCCTGAAATAGAGTACATGCACCTTCCTTCTTTATACAACGCTAGACTGACAAAGGACGTAGGAAGTTATAGAACCATGAAAGCAACGAGCGCATAAGGTATATCTTTATTCCCATTAGTAGACATACACTATAGTAAATGATGCATGCCATTTGTCTTGGCATGCAGTGTATATATTAACGATGTGTGTAGTAAGGAGCCTAACAGGACTTAAAGGGAAACTAAACACACAAAATATACAAATTATAAAAAATCCCATCCTTCTGTTGACCTGCTGTTTTCCATTGATTCTATTATGTCTCATTTTACAATTAAACTTATGAGAAGTATAAAAAGAAATCTTATTTGTGTCTACCTCCTGTAAGACAACTGGCTGTAGACAGAGCCTCTTCCCTATCTGCAGTAATGCAAATAGATTGTTAAAAGGGGTGTGCCACCAGAAAACCCACTGTTAAACCTGGCACAGTGTCTTGTAGGGCTAACTCAACTTAATGTAAAGATACCTTTCACTTACTGATCCGTTACTTCATTCTGGAGAAAAGTACCTTAAATCCATATGCAAATGAGCAGTTAAGTGCAGTAGGGGAGGGCCCAAGCCACAATGTGCACCTTGTTCCTCCAGCTTCCTCTGCCACAGACCTTTTCTCTCCTTCTTCATTGATAGGGCCAGGCAAGATGACTATGTAGGAACCTGGTCTGATCAATCATGAAGGAGATGGAGGGGCTGGTAAAGAAAGTAGAAGGAGCAAAAGTGCACAAGTTGGCTTAGGCCGGCCCTCAGTGCACTGAATTACTAATTTACATATAAACTAAAAGTACCTTTTGTCCAGAAATGAAGCAAAGGATCACTAAGTAAAAAATGTATCATTACATTCAACTGAGCTAACACTACAAGGCATTGTGCCTGGCTTATCAGTGAATCTCCTAGTGAAAGGTTCCCTTTAAACCTGCCCATTTGCTATTCCCCACTGCTCATCCAATACCCAGCCAAAGACAGAACAGATCAGCAGTATATTAACCCCCAGATTGCTACAAGAAGGTTTCTTTCAGGAACACTAAGATAATGCTGCAGACTAACAATGTTTCTGTTCAGTTTTATAATTCATTTTCAGGTTTAATGTTCATTTAGGGTGCATCCTCATAAGACATAATTCTCTATCACGTATTTTGATGTGGCAAAGTCCATGACAAATCAGTAGAAAAATCTGCACAGGTTACGTATAGATCTGTTGCGGATTTGCCATAGATTTTACTGTGAATCGCAAAGGGTGAAATTCCTGGTGGAAATTTGCAGCACAAATTGACATGCTTCGGATTTAAAATCCTCCCTGCAGTTCAGTTTATACTGTAAGCTTTTTTGCAGCGTGTGGATGAGGTTTCTTAAAATGTCATCCATATTGCTGATACTGTAAAACACCGCAGATTTGCTGTGCGAAAATCTGCAGACACAAATCTGGAGCATTTCAGTGCTTTGTGAATGTACCTATTGAAGTTATCTCTTGATGAATATTGTTTATAGCTAGATCTAGACCATAATTATTCCCCTTTTTTTCATTTTCATTTATTTAAAATGCTTATTACCCCAGATATTCCTAGAAATATTGTTAGCATAGCGCCACCTGCTGTTTCTACTGAACACGATTCTGTGTCCCTCTCTGTAAATGTGCAAAGTTGGACACACATGCCCAGTGTTGCTTCTCTCTCTGCTCCTTTGGGTGTGTGATGGGACATCGTCTCTGCTTGTCAGAGAAGATACTGAGCAAGCACAACTGTGGTAACGCTGTCTCTGTTATAATTTGCTCAGCATTTCTTCTAAGAAGCAGAGTAGATGTTGAAGATTCAGAAACAGCAGTCTCACCACACCAGAGACCCGAAGAAGCAAAGAGAGGGAAAAGCATGACTGAGTATGTGTGTTCACCTCATAATTATGGACTGGATTTAACAAAAAACAATATTTTTTGTGGCATAACCCCATTCAAGTATAGGTTCACTCTATATTGCGATATCTTACTTTACATACAGATATAATCTGCACATAATATACAGTTAGGTCTAGAAATATTTGGACAGTTACACAGTCTTCATGATTTTTGCTGTGCATGTCACCACATTGGATTTGAAATGAAACAAATGAATAAAAATATCCTGTGAAACATTTAGGGATTGCAACCATTTTTCTACAAAGCTTCCTCATTTCAGGAAATCAAAAGTAATTAGACAAATTGACATTACCATAAATAAATGTTCATTTTTAATACTTTGTAGACAATCCTCTGCAGGCAATAACTGCCTGAAGTCTGGAACCCATGGACATCACCTAACACTGGCTTTCCTCCTTTGTGATGCTTTGTCGTGGCTTTACTGCAGCTGTCTTCAGTTGTTGCTTGTTTGTGGGTCTTTCTGCCTTAAGTTTTGTTTTAAGGAAGTGAAATGCACACACTATTGGAAGATCTAGTGATTGACTCGGCCATTGCAGAATATTCCACTCCTGGGTTGCTTTTGCAGTATGTTTTGGGTCTATTGTCCATCTGTACTGTGAAGCACTGTCCAATAAACCTAGCTGCATTTGGTTGAATCTGAGCAGAAAATATATCGCAGTACACTTCAGAATTCATCCGGCTGCTTCTGTCTTCAGTCACATCATCAATGAAACTAGTGACCCAGTGCCACTGGAAGCCATGCATGCCCATGCCTTTACACTGTCTCCACCATGTATTATAGAGGATGTGGTGTCCAAACATTCTCCATACTTTCTTTTTCCCATCATTCTGGTACAGGTTGATTATATTTTCATATGTTTAAAGAAGGCTGTTCCAGAACTACGCTGGCATCTTTAGATGTTTTTTTTTTTTGGCACAGTCTAATCTGACCATTCTATTTTTGAGGCTGACTAAAGGTTTACACCTTGTGGTGAACCCTCTGTATTTGCTCTCATGAAGTCTTGACTTTATGCTAAACTTAGATTCTTATACGCCTATTTCCTGGAGAATGTCCTTCACGATAAAAAGGATTCTGCGATCATTTGAACTCCTTTGATCACGCATTGTGGGTTCACAGTAACAGCTTCCAAATGCAAATACCACACCTAGAGTCAACTCCAGACCTTTTACCTGCTTAAATGATGATGGATTAATGAGGGAATGGCCCATGCAGCCCATTAAATAACTTTTGTGATTATTGTCTAAATACCCTTTCTCCCTTGAAAAAGAGGCAGCTACATATTAAAGAGCTGTAATTTCTAAAGCAAAATGAGAGAGATCGCCTATCTGAGAGAGATGCCCGTTGGTGCCTCTCCCAGAGTACTGCCCAGAATAGAAAACTAAAATTAAAGAGAGGAGGCAGTAACGTATATTACAACTTAACTTTTAATAGGTCCACCTAAAATATACCCCTACACAGGCAAACAAACAAAAAGACCTCAACTGAAGCCTAATATAGTGGCCAAGAGCCAACTACGGGACCCAGGGAAGAACCACAAAAAGGTTCCACTAACAGGACAAATGACCACAACCGACCACTGTAGGGTGGGTCCTCCTTTAGACTGGTAAAAAAATGGGTAGATCTTACCGGTCTTCCCCTTCTTGTCGGAGAGGCCCTCCATAATTTTGTCCAATTTGGAGCCGAACAAACAATCAGGCTCGAAGGGGAGACCGCAGAGATTATATTTGGACGCGTTGTCCGCATTCCAGGGCTTTAACCATAAGGGCCTACGGGCAGCCGAAACTAGGGCCATTGTCTTGGCTGCCAACTTCAACTGAATTTGAGAAGTGTCACAAAGGAAATCCATGGCCAAATTGACCGACTTGAATGCGGCCAGGATGTCGTCACGGGAAACGCTCTGGTCTACATCCGTCTGGATTTGGTTCAACTTCGAACACAGGATGGAGGCGACTTCAGTAGCCGCAATAGATGTCGAGGCGGAGGCAGCGGCCGCTGAGTAACCTCTCCTCAGGGTGCACTCTGCCCTCTGGTCTAGAGGGTCCTTCAGACTAGACCCATCGTCTGCAGGGACTAGAGTGCGCCTGGACAATTTGGCTATCGCCATGTCCACCTTGGGTATGGAACCCCACGATTCCACCAAGGGTTTAGCCATCGGAAACATAAATTTGAATTTCCTGGTGAGGACTGGACCTTTTTCTTTTTTTTTTCCATTCTGTGCGCATCACAGAAAGAAGGGTCTCATCCGCTTTAAACACGCTGTGTGCGACCGGCGGAATCGGAGGACTCCCCCATGTCAACATCATGGTCCCCTGACCTGATGGACTTTAATAACTTCTGCGTTTTTTCTGGTGGGAAAAAGCAGGAAGTTAACTCTTCCTCCTCAGAAGAAGATGACCCCACTGAGAAGGGTGTGGGACTCTCGATAGGTGCGGTGACCTCCATTGGAGCCTGGGAGGGTGCCGGCAGCCTCTCATTGAGTAGACGAACTACTCCCTTTATAGAGT
>JAKVIS010003664.1:0-16239 GCA_033119425.1 Bufotes viridis
GAGGTATATAATGTATAACACACTGTATATATTTAATATTAGGTATGTAAAGTGTTTATGATGTAGTATGAGGTATATTGTACATAACACACTGTATATGTAAAATATTATCATTTATATATGGAATGTATGATGTAGTATGAGGTATATAATGTGTAACACACTGTATATATATAATATCAGGTATATAAGGTGTGTATGATGTAGTATGAGGTATATAATACATAACACATTGTATATGTATAATATTATCATTTATATATGGAGTGTATGATGTAGTATGAGGTATATAATGTATAACACACTGTATATATTTAATATCAGTCATGTAAGATGTTTATGATGTAGTATGAGGTATATAATGTATAACACACTGTATATATATATATATATATATATATATATATATATAATATCAGGTATATAAGGTGTGTATGATGTAGTATGAGGTATATAATACATAACACATTGTATATGTATAATATCATTTATATATGGAGTGTATGATGTTATATGAGGTATACAATGTATAACACACTGTGTATATATAATTTCAGGTATATAAGGTGTGTATGATGTAGTATGAGGTATATAATACATAACACATTGTATATGTATAATATTATCATTTATATATGGAGTGTATGATGTAGTATGATGAATATAATGTATAACACACTGTATACATATATAATATCAGCTATATAATGTGTGTATGATGTAGTATGAGTTATATAATGTATAACACACTGTATATATATAATATCAGGTATATAAGGTGTGTATGATGTAGTATGACGTATATAATTCATAACACACTGTATATGTCTAATATTATCATTTATATATGGAGAGTATGATGTAGTATGAGGTATATAATGTATAACACACTGTATATATATATGATATCAGGTATATAAGGCGTGTATGATGTAGTATGAGGTATATAATGTATAACACACTGTATATATATATCATATCAGTTATATAAGGTGTGTATGATGTAGTATGAGGTATATAATACATAACACATTGTAAACGTATAATATTATCATTTATATAATGAGTGTATGATGTAGTATGAGGTATATAATGTATAATACACTGTATATATATAATATCAGGTATATAAGGTGTGTATGATGTAGCATGAGGTATATTATACATAACACATTGTATATGTATAATATTATCATTTATATATGGAGTGTATGATGTAATATGAGGTATACAATGTATAACACACACTGTATATATAATAACAGGTATATAAGGTGTGTATAATGTAGTATGAGGTATATAATACATAACACACTGCATATGTATAATATTATCATTTATATAGGGAGTGTATGATGTAGTATGAGGTATATAATGTATAACAAACTGTATATATATAATTTCGGGTATATAAGGTGTGTATGATGTACTATGAGGTATGTAATACATAACACATTGTATATGTATAATATTATGATTTATATATGTAGTGTATGATGTAGTATGAGGTATACAAAGTATAACACACACTGTATATCTATAATATCAGGTATATAAGGTGTGTATGATGTAGTATGAGGTATATAGTACATAACACACTGTATATGTATAATATTATCATTTATATATGGAGTGTATGATGTAGTATGAGGTATATAATGTATAACACACTGTATATATTTAATATCAGGTATATAAGATGTTTATGATGTAGTATGAGGTATATAATGTATAACACACTGTAAATATAATATCAGGTATATAAGGTGTGTATGATGTAGTATGAGGTATATAGTACATAACACATTGTATATTTATAATATTATCATTTATATATGGAGTGTATGATGTAGTATGAGGTATATAATGTATAACACTGTATATATATATATATATATTATATATATATATATATATATATATATATAATCTAAGGTATATAAAGTGTGTATGATGTAGTATGAGGTATACAATGTATAACACACACTGTATATTTATAATATCAGGTATATAAGGTGTGTATGATGTAGTATGAGGTATATAGTACATAACACACTGTATATGTATAATAGTAGCATTTATATATGGAGTGTATGATGTAGTATGACGTATACAATGTATAACACACACTGTATATCTATAATATCAGGTATATAAGGTGTGTATGATGTAGTATGAGGTATATAATACATAACACACTGTATATGTATAATATTATCATTTATATATGGAGTGTATGATGTAGTATGAGGTATATAATGTATAACACACTGTATATATTTAATATCAGGTATGTAAGGTGTGTATGATGTAGTATGAGGTATATAGTACATAACACACTGTATATGTATAATATTATGCGAAAAAAACTCCAGCTCACCAAAATCCAAGCGATTCTTTATTTGAAGTTCATAAAAATTCCAAAACATCAGGACAAACATACGACACCGTTACGCGTTTCGGGCCTCTTACAGATATGGGCCCTTCATCATGACTGGTGCAACATACAAAAGGAGACATCTTAAAAGCCCAGCTCACACCTGAATTCCTAACTGCCAGGTCACATGGTGCAAACACCTGTGCCGGCTAGATCAGGAAAAGGGGAGGAGCAGGGTACTCTATAGTACACAAAGATATGGATAAAATATATACCATATAAAATCAAAGGAAAATGACATACTCTCTCAATACTGTAATATCAGATCATATTTCCTATTTAAGCCTTGCGGGATGCGTGTTTTTAATTTAAACATCCAGTAGGATTCCCGGTTCAATAATTTTCTCCTCATATCCCCTCCAATTCAGGTGTGAGCTGGGCTTTTAAGATGTCTCCTTTTGTATGTTGCACCAGTCATGATGAAGGGCCCATATCTGTAAGAGGCCCGAAACGCGTAACGGTGTCGTATGTTTGTCCTGATGTTTTGGAATTTTTATGAACTTCAAATAAAGAATCGCTTGGATTTTGGTGAGCTGGAGTTTTTTTCGCATTACTTCGATGTGTCCACCAGAGGACTACTCCGTGCTCCCATTCAGCGGTCATCAGGGGTGAGCTGCCTTTGCTTTGCTGCAAATTACCTTTCTATCTATGCTTGTGTCTGGTTGGCGTGCACCCCCTGTTTGGAAGATTTTTATGTTATTTCCTGCCGTTTCCGATTATGGATGGCAAAACATCTGAAATTATGGCCCATATGTCCTTACGCTCCGTTGAAGATAATGAGGAGCGGCGGTTAAGGATGAATGCTATTTTTGAGGCCACGGATGTTGTTACACAGGACAGCTTGAACATACAAAGTCTTATGGCTACACTAGAGGGATTGCTTGTTAAAGAATTACGCACATGGTGGGATTCGACATCACTTCAAAAATATGTGGAGAAAGATATGATCCCTCGGGGTCTAAGAATTAAAAAGAAACCCACCACGGAATACTCAGAATCCTTCATCAAAGAATGGCAATCGATACTCTCGGACTGTTCCTTTAAGTTAATGGATCTTATTATTAAACAAGAGCAAATCTTGCTCAAGGATCTGCGGGACAAAATAAAAACCTCACAGGATTCCCTGAAAACATTTATTAATAATCCCACTTTCGTGGACATGGATAAGAATTTGAATGAAAAGCTGGCAAAATTGGAGGAGGAATTGATACAGTTTAAACAACGTAAATACAATCGTGATTTATTGGACTATAAGGACAATAAAGTTTACCACTGGGCGGAAGAAAAAGCTTATACTCCACGCTCAATCTTAAGGAAATTCCGTAATAGCAAGAAAAAAACCGCACGTCGGGTGTCTTTTAGTTCTACAGATATGGACTCGGCTGAATCAACCTCAGGGGACAACATGATAGCTTCTAGACGTGATATGAAATCTAAACCTGCTCCTGTTAAGCATAATGATGCCAAAAATACAAAAAACGAAGAGCGGGTAGAAAGCATAAGAGGAGAAATGCAGCGCTATCCGACTCGTCACAAGAAAAAATAGAGGATATCCAAGTGATTAATATGTCGGCCTCCATCCTTACCCAGGGGAGATCGATGTTTTGAGTAAGGTTTAATGTTCTGCCCAACACACCACTTTAATCTCTATAAAACCATTTTGGATGTGAATAGGTTGGCCAGAACATTAACCCTGAAAAGGCATTTCTCGAATAGTTTGGATGAGGAGGAGATTAGCCCAGCTGTCTTAATTACTAACACACAGGAGGCCACGCCCGACCCTATGTTGACCCCAGTTCTTAGCTCTTTCTCTGAGCTCCGCAGTACGGCGGAGCTCCAAGATCTAAGAGCAGAATGTGTCACTGGGGAGAAGGTTGGCCGTTCCTGCACATTTAAGCCTTCCAATAGGGATTTTTATCCCTTACAATCCCGTTCGCCAGCCCTTGACAGATTTCAGGAGCTGGTAGAAATGGATCTATGCAAACTCCATGAAAGAAAAACAGGTACAGAAGGAGGCTTTATATCCCCAAATCTCACTAAGGGGGAACAATGTGCGTTAACAACTTTAAAATGCAGAGAGGATATCATAGTCAAGCAAGCTGACAAGGGGGGAGCGGTTGTCGTCCTGGACAAAGGTATATACAAATCTCAAATATTAAACATGTTGAATGATAATTCAGTGTATAAAGTCCTGGGCGGCAACCCTCTCCCTTTGTTTCAGAAAAAACTGCAGGATCTCTTAGTACTGGGAGTTAACTCAGGTTGTCTTTTGCAAAAGGATATGGATTATATTTATGTGGACAGCCCGATTATCGCTATATTTCATGCGTTACCCAAAGTGCATAAGGATGTCTTTCCGCCGCCACTTCGACCTATTGTGGCAGGAATTGGCAGTTTTTTTGAACGCCTGTCTGAATGGGTTGACTCACTTCTTCAGCCCCTGATTCCCCTCATTCCAGGATATATTAAGGACACCATGTCAGTTTTGGGATCCATGCTCCTTCCAATGGCAGGAGGGTTACGCCTGGATTACGGCTGACGTGGTGTCCTTGTATACCAACATACCACATGATTTGGCTCTGATGTCATTGCGGTGGTTCTTGCGAACCTACAGCAATTACACTGAGTCTCTCAGAGAATTTCTGGAGTTGGCTGTTGATTTTTTGCTACGTCATAATTTTTTCATGTTTGATGATAATTATTATTTGCAGATGTCGGGGGTGTCGATGGGGCCAGGTTCTCCCCTCCATAGCCAATATTTTTATGGCATGGTGGGAGAGGACCTTTCTCCTCATCGACACCCTTCCATTTGGGGGTCACCTGCAGTGGTATGGTCGTTATATCGACGACCTGCTCTTGGTTTGGTCGGGCGATGTGGCGGCCATACCGCTGTTTGGTGGATACCTCAATTCATGTGTCTCTTCCATAGCCTTTTCTTTGTGTTACAACAGGGACTGGATTGTGTTCCTGGATTTGAAACTACAGGGCAATGTCCCAAAAACATGTGTTGAAACTACAATACACAGGAAGGATCTGGCTGGTAATACCACATTATATGCCACATCATGTCATCCAAAACATGTAGTAGGAAATATTCCCAGGGGGAGCTGTTGCGCATTAGACGTAACTGTTCAGACCCTGCGGTTTTTGATCAGGAGAGTAATGAACTCATGAAAAGATTAACAGCCAGATCCTATGTGAAACGTCATATGCAGAAACACAAAGATCAGGTGGCAAGATTAGATCGAGATTCTCTAATCACTCAAGCTGATCAAAAATTGGATATAGGAGAAAAAGAATAGTAAGCACAAAATGCCGGTTACCTTTGTTACACAATATAGTGTTGAATATGGAGAAATCTGTAAAATTATTCAGAAACACTTGCCAGTTTTGAAATACGAAAATGAATGGTTTAATATTATTGATGATGGGATCAGGTGTGCAGCCAGAAGGGCTCCAACTATAGGTAACATGGTCAGTCCCAGTCTATTTAGTGAGGGGTAAAAACTATACCAACCTGGCTAGCCACCAAGGGCTGCTATAAATGTGGCCATCATATATGTCTTTGCTGTGATTACCTGCATGTGGCTAAAGTGGTTGTCTCTTGTGCAGATGGCCAAGAGCACACGATAAATAGCTACATTAATTGCAACACAAGAAATGTGATTTATGTCATCATGTGCAATCTCTGTAACCTACAGTATGTGGGCTGCACGTCCAACCCCTGAAGGTTCGCATAAGAAAGCACATATCTGATGTGCCGCATTATCGCACCCGGAATGTTTCAGCCGCCAGTGCACATTTTGCGGTTGTGCATGGCGGCGACACCAGCAAACTTAGAGTACAGGGTATTGAAAGGGTATCCGTGCCAACCAGAGGAGGGGATATGAGGAGAAAATTATTGAACCGGGAATCCTACTGGATGTTTAAATTAAAAACACGCATCCCGCAAGGCTTAAATAGGAAATATGATCTGATATTACAGTATTGAGAGAGTATGTCATTTTCCTTTGATTTTATATGGTATATATTTTATCCATATCTTTGTGTACTATAGAGTACCCTGCTCCTCCCCTTTTCCTGATCTAGCCGGCACAGGTGTTTGCACCATGTGACCTGGCAGTTAGGAATTCAGGTGTGAGCTGGGCTTTTAAGATGTCTCCTTTTGTATGTTGCACCAGTCATGATGAAGGGCCCATATCTGTAAGAGGCCCGAAACGCGTAACGGTGTCGTATGTTTGTCCTGATGTTTTGGAATTTTTATGAACTTCAAATAAAGAATCGCTTGGATTTTGGTGAGCTGGAGTTTTTTTCGCATTACTTCGATGTGTCCACCAGAGGACTACTCCGTGCTCCCATTCAGCGGTCATCAGGGGTGAGCTGCCTTTGCTTTGCTGCAAATTACCTTTCTATCTATGTATAATATTATCATTTATTTATGGAGTGTATGATGCAGTATGAGGTATATAATTTATAACACACTGTATATATATATATATATATATATATATATATATATATAATATCAGGTATATAAGGTGTGTATGATGTAGTATGAGGTATATAATACATAACAAATTGTATATGTATAATATTATCATTTATATATGGAGTGTATGATGTAGTATGAGGTATATAATGTATAACACGCTGTATATATTTAATATCAGTCATGTAAGATGTTTATGATGTAGTATGAGGTATATAATGTATAACACACTGTATATATTGTGGGGAGTCGCTCTGGTAGATAGCGGTGCGAGTGCAGTACCGAGGCAAAACAAGGAGTCCAGAATTGTGCAACAAACAGTGTTTTATTCACACTGACACAAAAATAAACAGAAACAGTCTCTTGATGGTAATTCACACAGGCCAGACACAAGGAGGCAAAGCAAAACAGGCCAACACAGGTTCAGTCACCTGGGAGGTGTAGGTGCAGGTTCGCACCACGCTGTCGGCCCCGCCGCAGGAGAATCCAGCTTCAGGTAGCCAGGAACAAAACACCTCCTTGCTGAGCTCTTTCCTCCAGGACAGAGAACTCCTCAGCCCTGTTAGCAGCTCCAGGATAATCACCTCCCCAGCTGCTAAGGAGGCTGCCTTTAAAGGGGCCAGATAAAGTCCGGCCTGGACCGTGGGGAGTAGGCACCCACCCTACACTTTACCTACTCCCAGTAAGAGCCGGCCCGGATTAGCTTTGCAGCCAAACTAAGTCACAGAGTCTAGCAGCACTAGCTGCTGCAGACAAAAACCCGGCTCTCACCTCACCGAGGCCAGCAACCTCGGTGACACGTACCTGCCATCGCATATGATACCTTGCACCCTCTTACACACCCCCTTTGTTCAACCCTGAGGGGTGAACACACGTGAGGCAGTGGACGCGGGACAGGGCATCTGCGTTGCCCTGCAAGCGGCCTGCCCTGTGTTCCACGGAGAATTTGAAATTTTGAAGGGATAGGAACCACCTGGTGACCCGAGCATTCCTCTCCTTGGCCTGACTCATCCACTTGAGGGGGAATGGTCGGTCACCAGACGGAACCTCCTCCCTAACAGGTAGTAGCGGAGAGATTCGAGTGCCCACTTGATAGCCAGGCACTCCCTCTCCACTATACTATATCTGGACTCAGCGGGACTGAGCTTACGGCTCAGGAAGACAACGGGATGTTCTTCCCCGTTGACCTCCTGCGACAGTACCGCACCGAGGCCTACCTCCGAGGCGTCGGTCTGTACGACAAACTCCTTGTTGAAGTCGGGTGTCACCAAAACCGGGGACCCACACAGGGCTGACTTCAACGCGGAGAAAGCCTCCTCCGCCTTCTCACTCCAGCTAACCCTCCCAGACTTTCGCCCCTTCAACAGGTCTGTCAATGGCGCTGCTATTGTGGCAAAGTGGGGCACAAACCTCATGTAGTATCCTACAATCCCCAGGAACGACTTTACCTGCCTGGTGGTGACCGGTCGGGGCCAGTTGCGAATGGCCTCTACCTTAGTTACCTGAGGTTTGATGACTCCCGCCCAATTACATATCCCAGATATTTGGTCTCTTCCAACCCAATCGCACACTTTTTTGGATTGGCGGTTAGTCCAGCTTTCCTCAGGGCATCCACTACCGCCTGCACCTTGGGTAAATGGCTTTCCCAGTCGGTGCTGTGGATGACTACATCATCTAAGTAGGCCGAGGCGTACCGACGATGTGGTCGCAGCACTATGTCCATTAACCTTTGGAAAGTGGCGGGGGCGCCATGCAGGCCAAAGGGTAACACCTTGTAGTGATATAGGCCCTGCGGGGTAACAAACGCGTTTTTTTCCTTAGCCGTCTCCGTTAAGGGTACCTGCCAGTACTCTTTAGTGAGGTCCAGCACAGAAAAATAACGGGCTTGTCCTAAATTTTCAACAAGCTCGTCTACTAGGGGCATGGGATACGCGTCAAACTTGGATACTTCATTTAACTTGCGAAAGTCGTTGCAAAACCGCAACGTCCCATCCGGCTTGGGTATTAGGACTATGGGACTGGCCCACTCACTTTTCGACTCCTCAATGACATCGAGCTTCAACATTAACTGCACTTCCTCCGCGATGGCCCGCCGCCGAGCCTCGGGTACCCGGTATGGTTTTAACCGGACCTTGGCCTGAGGCTCAGTGACGATGTCATGTCGGATGAGAGACGTGCGGCCAGGGAGGTCTGAGAACACATCCGTGTTCCGACTGAGGAACTCCCTGACTTCCTGAACTTGTTTGGAAGACAGGCTGTCTGCAATTTTTACCGTGGTTACGGCTTCACAGGCCTCGAACTGTGGGGCTGGACCCTTTTCACCTAGAAGCCCTGGCCGGGGGCTGTTGTCGTCGGCCGTGTCCCTGTCTTTCCACGGCTTCAGTAAATTCACGTGGTACACCTGCTCCGGCTTGCGCCGCCCCTGGCTGGTGTACCTTGTAATTTACTTCCCCTACCTTCTCGATCACCTCATAGGGGCCCTGCCACCTAGCTAGGAATTTGCTGTCAAGGGTGGGTACCAGAACCAAAACCCGATCTCCCGGATTGAAGTCCCGTACCCGAGCCTGACGATTGTACACCCTACTCTGGGCTTGTTGTGCTGCCTCCATATGCTCCCAGACCAAGGGCAACATCCTTTCCATCTGTTCCTGCATCTGGGCGACATACTCAATGACCCTTTTGTGGGGGACAGGCTGTTGTTCCCATGCTTCCTTGGCGATATCCAACAGGCCCCGAGGGTGTCTGCCATAAAGCAGTTCGAAGGGCGAGAACCCAGTAGAGGCCTGGGGCACCTCTCGCACTGCGAACATGAGATAGGGCAGAAGCAGGTCCCAGTCCTTCCCATCTCTAGACACCACCCTTTTTAACATATTTTTTAGAGTTTGATTAAACCTCTCAACAAGACCGTCTGTTTGCGGATGGTAAACGGACGTCCGTAACTGCTTTATACGCAACAATTTACACAGTTCCTTCATTACTTTGGACATAAAAGGGGTCCCTTGGTCTGTCAGAACCTCTTTTGGCAGGCCCACACGGGAAAACATCTCCATTAACTCTTTGGCAATGAGCCTAGCTGAGGTATGTCGCAGAGGCACCGCCTCCGGATACCGAGTGGCATAGTCGAGAACTACCAGAATGTGTTGGTGGCCCCTGGCAGACTTTGGTACAGGCCCAATTAAATCCATAGCGATTCGCTCAAACGGTACTTCAATAATTGGCAGAGGTACCAGAGGACTACGGAAATGTGGCTGGGGGCTAGTTACCTGACAGGTTGGACAGGACTTACAATAATTTTCTACCTCCTTGAACACACTGGGCCAATAAAACCGCTGCAGTATGCGGTCCTGGGTTTTCTGCCACCCCAGGTGTCCCCAAGAACATGTTGGTGGGCAAGCTCCATGACAAGCTTGCGATACGCTGTGGGCACCACCAACTGTTCAACAGGTTCACCTCGGATTTGGTTCACCCGATACAACATATCCTGCAGAACAATAAATCGTGGGAACATTAATTCAGCCCCTGGTTTCTGGGGTTTACCATCAATTTCCAGCACATTCTCCCAGGCCCTGGTTAGGGTTTGGTCCCGGTATTGTGCGGTCCCAAAATTTTCCCCGGAGACATTGAGGTCTGCCAACTCAGGTCCCGGTGGCAAGTCCTCCGTGTCTCCCACCATTACACTCAGTGGGGTTGTCTCCCAGGGCTGCAGCAGTGGTCACCCCTACCGCTGGCCCTTCGGACTCGGGCTCCCAGGGCTCTGGCCTCCCACTGGAACCAGGCCACTCTGCTAGGGTTACCCCTGCCTCAGGGCTATTAGACACTTTCACCTCAGGCCACAGTGACGGAAAACCAGGGAAGTCTCTCCCAATTATCAGTTCATAGGGTAGCTTTGTGGAGATCGCCACCTCACAAGTCCAGGTGCCGGCCGCCGTGGACAGAGACATTACAGCAGTGGGATAGTCCTTTAAGTCTCCGTGAATGCACACCACACCCACTTTCCGGCCCGTATACTGGGTGGGCTGTACCAGGGCAGCACTTACCAGGGTTACCAGGCTCCCTGAGTCCAACAGCGCCACTGCCAGGTTATCCCCGACTTGCACCTGGCACAGATGACGACTGTCTATTGTCTCGGGGTGCCGGTCGCACACAGTCTCCGGGCATACATGGAAGGCCGGTACCCATAATTAGTCTCCATGGGTTCCCCCACTGTGGACAGTTGGCCCTTATGTGTCCAGGCTCCCGACACTGCCAGCAGACCACTGGGGACGGATCTGCAAGAGGTGCATCCCGGGCGGGTTTGGCCGGCCGCCGGGACTGGGGTGGAGACTTCCGGGGTTTGACTGGCCCCCTCCCAAAAGAACCCCTTGCAGGTTTCTGGTGGCCTCATATCGCTCCACCAGGTCGACCATCTCAAGGGCATTGGTGGGGATACCTGGCCGATCCAGTGTTGAAGGGGTAAGGCAAGGCCCTCCAAAACATGTCAGCCAGCAGCCGGTCCAGCATAGCAGTCGGACTTAGAACCTCAGGCTGCAGCCATTTTTGCAACCTGTGCAGCAACTCATAGTACTGCGGCCTGGCGGGTTCAGCCACTTTAAAGTCCCACTGGTGGACCCGCTGAGCCCGGACCAACACGCTTACCCCCAGTCTGGCCAGGATCTCCCCTTCACCGTGGGATAGTCAGCAGCCTGGTCGTCTGCCAAATCAAAAAACTTGCTGGGGTCCGGATTCCAGGAACGGAGCAACCACCTCGGCCCACTGGTCACGGGGTAACTTTTCCCTCACGGCGACCTTCTCAAAGACCGCTAGGTATGTCTCCACGTCGTCTGCGGGGTCATCTTTGGGATCGCCGCACGGACCGCTTCCGAGCATCATGGACGTGGTGGGACGCTCCTGCCGCCTGTAATGCCATCACATGTTGTAGCAGTAACTGGTTGGTCTCCCGCTGCTGCACGTTAGCTTCTACGAGAGCCTTCACAGCAGCCTCCATGTTGCCAGAGATCACAGGCTGCAACTTTGCCGGCCTAATATAGGACATTCACTTTTGCTCCGCACAAAAACAAAGTTCGGCGTTCACGCCAGCCTCACTGCGCATGCCCGCATCCGACACCAAATGTGGGAGTCGCTCTGGTAGATAGCGGTGCGGGTGCAGTACCGAGGCAAAACAAGGAGTCCAGAATTGTGCAACAAACAGTGTTTTATTCACACTGACACAAAAATAAACAGAAACAGTCTCTTGGTGGTAATTCACACAGGCCAGACACAAGGAGGCAAAGCAAAACAGGCCAACACAGGTTCAGTCACCTGGGAGGTGTAGGTGCAGGTTCGCACCACGCTGTCGGCCCCGCCGCAGGAGAATCCAGCTTCAGGTAGCCAGGAACAAAACACCTCCTTGCTGAGCTCTTTCCTCCAGGACAGATAACTCCTCAGCCCTGTTAGCAGCTCCAGGATAATCACCTCCCCAGCTGCTAAGGAGGCTGCCTTTTAAATGGGCCAGATAAAGTCCAGCCTGGACCGTGGGGAGTAGGCACCCACCCTACACTTTACCTACTCCCAGTAAGAGCCGGCCCGGATTAGCTTTGCAGCCAAACTAAGTCACAGAGTCTAGCAGCACTAGCTGCTGCAGACAAAAAACCCGGCTCTCACCTCACCGAGGCCAGCAACCTCAGTGACACGTACCTGCTATCGCATATGATACCTTGCACCCTCTTACAATATATAATATCAGGTATATAAGGTGTATATGATGTAGTATGAGGTATATAATACATAACACATTGTATATGTATAATATTATCATTTATATATGGAGTGTATGATGTAGTATGAGGTATACAATGTATAACACACACTGTAAATATAATAACAGGTATATAAGTTGTGCATGATGTAGTATGATGTATATAGTACATAACACACTGTATATGTATAATATTATCATTTATATATGGAGTGTATGATGTAGTATGAGGTATATAATGTATATCACACTGTATATATATAATATCAGGTATATAAGGTGTGTATGATGTACTATGAGGTATGTAATACATAACACATTGTATATGTATAATATTATGATTTATATATGGAGTGTATGATGTAGTATGAGGTATACAAAGTATAACACACACTGTATATCTATAATATCAGGTATATAAGGTGTGTATGATGTAGTATGAGGTATATAATGTATAACACACTGTATATATATATATATATATATATATATATGTAATATCAGTTATATAAGTTGTGTATGATGTAGAATGAGATATATAATACATAACACATTGTATATGTATAATATTATCATTTATATATGGAGTGTATGATGTAGTATGAGGTATACAATGTATAACACACACTGTATATCTATAATATCAGGTATTTAAGGTGTGTATGAGGTATATAGTACATAACACACTGTATATGTATAATATTATCATTTATATATGGAGTGTATGATGTAGTATGAGGTATATTATGTATAACACACTGTATATGTATAATGTCAGGTATATAAGGTGTGTATGATGTAGTATGAGGTATATAATACATAACACATTGTATATGTATAATATTATCATTTATATATGGAGTGTATGATGTATATAATGTATAACACACTGTATATATATATAATATCAGGTATATAAGGTGTGTATGATGTAGTATGAGGTATATAATACATAACACATTGTATATGTATAATATTATCATTTATATATGGAGTGTATGATGTAGTATGAGGTATACTATGTATAACACACTGTATATATATATATATATATATATATATATATATATACGGTATGTAAGGTGTGTATGATGTAGTATGAGGTATATGATACATATCACACTGTATATGTCTAATATTATCATTTATATAATGAGTGTATGATGTAGTATGAGGTATATAATGTATAACACACTGTATATATATATAATATCAGGTATATAAGGTGTGTATGATGTAGTATGAGGTATATAGTACATAACACACTGTATATGTATAATATTATCATTTATATATGGAATGTATGATGTAGTATGAGGTATATAATGTATAACACACTGTATATATATAATATCAGGTATATATGGTGTGTATGATGTAGTATGAGGTATATAATGTATAACACACTGTATATATATATATATATATATATATATATTGTGGGGGGGTTGCTCTGGTAGACAGCGGTGCGGGTGCAGTATAGAGGCAAAGAGAGTCCAGGTAGTGCAGCAAACAGTGTTTTATTTCACACTTGCACAAACAAAACTCAAAACAGTCACTTAGTGTTACTTCACACACACAGCAAAAACTTGAGGCAAAACAAAAGTCCAAGACTGAATCAAATTCACCTGTGTGGTTTAGGTGCGTGTTCACACCTGGCTGTCAGCCCAGCCGCAGGAAAGTCCAACCTCAGGGTTCCAGGCAGACTGCACGCCTCTTTGCAAGCTCTTGCTTCCAGCCCTGAGAGCTCCACGGAACACCAGCAGTTTACAGGTTAAATCACCTCAAATCCTAGGTGTCAGTTCACACCTGGCTGAATGCTCAGCAACACAAAAAGTCAACTGACCGTCTTTAAATGGCCTGCTCTACTGACACACAGGTCTCAGCTTTTCAGCCCAGCACAGGGCTCAGATCCCAAACACAGAGAGAGAGTTTGCATGAAACCCAGCTGTCTTTTAAAGGCACCTAGGCATTCACCCAAAAAAACCCGGACCGGCACCTAAAATCCGGTCCAGTATTTGCCCTCACCTGGCTGCAATCAAACCCAGCAGCACAGGCTGAGAGGAAAATACCTGTTTTTTACCACCAAACCTCTCACTGTGTCACAATATATATATATATATAATATAAGGGATGTAAGGTGTTTATGATGTAGTATGAGGTATATAATACATAACACATTGTATTTGTATAATATTATCATTTATATAATGAGTGTATGATGTAGTATGAGGTATATAATGTATAACACACTGTATATATATAATATCAGGTATATAAGGTGTGTACAATGTGGTATGAGGTATGTAATACATAACACATTGTATATGTATAATATCATTTATATATGGAGTGTATGATGTATATGGTACATAACACACTGTATATGTATAATATTATCATTTATATATGGAGTCTATGATGTAGTATGAGGTATATAATGTATATCACACACTGTATATATAATATCAGGTATATAAGGTGTGTATGATGTAGTATGAGGTATATAATACATAACACATTGTATATATATAATATTAGCATTTATATATGGAGTGTATGATGTCGTATGAGGTATATAATGTATAACACACTGTATATATATAATATCAGGTATATAAGGTGTGTATGATGTACTATGAGGTATGTAATACATAACACATTGTATATGTATAATATTATGATTTATATATGGAGTGTATGATGTAGTATGAGGTATACAAAGTATAACACACACTGTATATCTATAATATCAGTTATATAAGGTGTGTATGATGTAGTATGAGGTATATAGTAAATAACACACTGTATATGTATAATATTATCATTTATATATGGAGTGTATGATGTAGTATGAGGTATATAATGTATAACACACTGTATATATATAATATAAGGTATATAAGGTGTGTATGATGTAGTATGAGGTATATAATTCATAAAACATTGTATATGTATAATATTATCATTTATATATGGAGTGTATGATGTAGTATGAGGTATACAATGTATAACACACACTGTATATATATAATATCAGGTATAAGGTGTGTATGATGTAGTATGAGGTATATAATACATAACACATTGTATATGTATAATATTATTATTTATATATGGATTGTATGATGTCGTATGAGGTATACAATGTATAACACACTGTATATATATATATAATATCAGGTATATAATGTGTGTATGATGTAGTATGAGGTATATAATACATAACACACTGTATATGTATAATATTATCATTTATATATGGAGTGTATGATGTAGTATGAGGTATATAATGTATAACACACTGTATATATATAATATCAGGTATATAAGGTGTGTATGATGTAGTATGAGGTATATAATACATAACACACTGTATATGTATAATATTATCATTTATATATGGAGTGTATGATGTAGTATGAGGTATATTATGTGTAACACACTGTATATATATATATAATATCAGGTATATAAGGTGTGTATGATGTAATATGAGGTATATAATACATAACACATTGTATATGTATAATATTATCATTTATATCTGGAGTTTATGATGTAGTATTAGGTATACAA
>JAKVIS010003665.1:0-16361 GCA_033119425.1 Bufotes viridis
TCAGAAGAGGGGGCGTTCCAAGGCCATGAAGATGCGGCGGCTACCAGCAAGTACCCGCCCAACTTGCTGGTAGCGAAGCTAATTTACATATGACAAAAGTAAGTTTTTAAGAAGATTGAAAACAGAAAAAAAGATATTAAACATATGTTTGAACTCAGCTGACATTAGCAAGTAGCTAATGTCAGCTAGTGAAAATTACATCAGTGGGGTGACAGAAGCCCTTTAAGTGAATATGAGCAGCAGTGCAGTGACCTGCCCCGTCTGCTACACAGTGGATGGAGCTGTGTACTTCTAGTGATGACCTTCTGTGCTGGAGCTATTCGCAAACAGCTGATTGGTGGGGGTGTTGGACCCCATCGGTCAGATATTGATGGCCTATCCTGAGTGCAGGCTATCAATAGTAAAATGCTAGGCGACCCCTAGTTGATCCGAGGCTCCGTTCCCGAGCTGCCCAGACAGATTTTGGTGCCTGTTAAAGGAAAGAATGGCGCACCATCCTGACAGCAGCAGGATGTGGGGTACAGAAGGAGGTGGGGTGCAGCAGGTGTAGTACCCACAGACCTGGGGGGTACTACTATTGTGTTCTTGAATTGCTACATTTTTATATGTTGCATATGTAATGTTATGTATTTCGCATGTACCATGTTATTTTATAAAGCAGGGAAGGTCATGACTGGCTGTAACAGGGTTAACCACCCTATTCTTACCCTTTTGGGTCTGACTTCCTGTGAGGAGGGGGCAGTCTAGAATACAGAGACAGAGCCTGGGGAGTACTAGGAGTAGAGGGGACGAGAGAGGTTCTGTCCTGATAGTGAGGGGGTTGGGAAGTAGCTCGTAGAGCACCCACTTCTCAGAACCATATTGAAGTTCAGGATCTAGATATCCCTCTCCTGCCAGGATGACAGCGAAGGACAGCCTCAAGTGAAGCTTTGAGACTCCAGACAGCTGAGTTATCGGCGAGATACAGCTCTAAAGACACTGCTGTAAGGTGAGGGACTACAGCCAAGCCACCCATCACCAAACAACCACTAGGCCAGCATCATCTAAATGCAGAACTGCAGCCACTCGACCTGCCACCATACCTCCTCAGCTGGTGCCACAGAGGAATTGCACTAGGGCCCGCTGCTTCTGGATACTTTGCACTTAGTAAAGACTTTGTTACATGAATCTCTGGCCTCCTTCTTCAGTACTATAATTTCCACTGCACCGATCCCCAGAGAGCAGCAGCCTGAGGGAGTACACCGTGACAAAACACTTCATCAGGGCCACTACCACTCTCATCCTCTGCACTGGCTTCTTCGGGGGCTTGCAGCATAGGGACCAGGTGCTGTCAGAAGCGCGCGGGTGGGGTGGGGGGGTCAGTAGGATGAGTATATGTAAGTTCTGTTATCTTTATTACAGCGGCACAGACAGTTTTTTCTTGCACTGGAACACCCTTTACTATTAGCACAAAAATCACCTGATTACATTTGAAGGTCTAAACTGAACCAAATAATGAAAACATATAAAAGCTGAGGTCTAATATACAGGCAGGAACCAGAGGTGCGCAGAGGGACAGGGGGACTTGGGTCAAGAAGAGGGACTGCCCCTCCAGCCGAGGGACACTTGGGAGGCCTGTCACCCATGTATGTGGATGTTGGGGTCAATCACTGTTTACAGTCAGGAGGAACATGTAGCGTACAGCACCGCTACACTTCTAGGCCAGAGTGAGAGCCTCAAGAACAGCGCGCTGCCATGGAAACTTCTAATAAAAGTGTGATTTATTACAATAATAGAAAAAAATAAAACGAACAGCAGTGGTCCGCCTGCCGCCTTCCTCAGACAAGACGCGTTTCAGCGGCAGTCTGCCACCTTCCTCAGGCCAGACAAGGCGCGTTTCAGCGGCGGTCTGGCACCTTCCTCAGGCCAGACAAGATGCGTTTCAGCAAGGGTCTGCCACCTTCCTTAGGCCAGACAAAACGCGTTTTAGTGGCAGTCTTCCGCCTTCATCAGACCAGACAAGACGCGTTTCAGTGGCAGTCTGCCGCCTTCCTCAGGCCAGACACGCCATCAGAGGAACTTCGCTCTACACTAGGGTTGTCCCTGGCTTTGCACATCACCCTCCGGTAAGGTGTTCACCATTACAGGGACCCAACCATGCAGCCATAATGGCATTACACTAGGGACTGCCCCCTTTTGTTTCTCTTTTCCACAGACTGCTATGTGGCACATATAAGTATCTGGCAGGGCTGTGCTTCTTCGGTATCCCACTTTATATGTCATATCCCCGGATGACATCATTGCCGCATTTTACAGTTTACACAGATACTGACCGTATGGTGTGAGGACAGCCTATGACGTCACAGGTCAGCTCACACTGCACAGGGCTCACCTAGTGCGCCGCTTCTGTCTCGTTTCTAAGGACGCATGAACTTTTTTCCTGTTTAGCAACAGTCCCGCCCCTTCCCAGCCCACCCAATCAAAGGCCAAGGCTCGGTACACACCCCCACGTGTGCGTGCGACACGCCTACCTGTCATAGTGCAAAAGTCCTCGGAAACTATTGGCTGAGGCGCGCACTACAAGTCCCGCCATGCTTTGCTGTCGCGTGACGTCATCGTTACCCGGGCCGCCTTCTTCCTGCTTAGTTCTGGGGAGGCTCAGCGCCTGTCTTCGTGACGTCACGCCGTCCAGTCACCCGGGCTGCTTGTGTAGAAGTGAGGGATCATGCAGCCCCGTCGGCCCGAGGGTTTCGATGGCCTGGGATATAGGGGATCTGCATGGGGCCGAGGAGACGAGGCCCCCCCGCCTTACCAACACAGCTTCCCGGCAAGGTCATTCAGCTCTTCCGGGGACCTGTCACAACACTGGGTGACCACCCCGCCCGACATCCCGGGAAGCCGTAACCTGCACTGGGGAGAGAAGACGCCACAGTATGGAGGAGATGGAAACCAGGCGCCCCCCTGCCTGGGGGAGGAGAGCGGCGGCGGGGGTGAGAGAGCGCCGCATGCCCCATTCATCCATCGTGTCTACACAGAGTCCAAAATCTAAGAATGTATGTGAAAAACCGCAGCTACTGTGCCCGGGAGAGGGCACAGCGCCCCCCATAGGCCAGGCACTGTGAGAGGGCACTGCTAGGGGATGTGCCTGGACAGGCCCCTAAAGGGGGTTCCTGGGAATAGTTAAAGGGAACCTGTCATCTAGAAAATGCACATTAAACCGCCAGCAGTACCTTATTGCAGCCTGTAGCATCATTATAAAGGTGTCTGTGTCTTTTCTGTGCAATGCGGAAAAAGTCTGAAAAAAGACTTTCATTTAATGGGCCACACTATGTAAATGATAGTCTTGAAGTTAAGGGTGCAGCGGCTTTCTCGCCTGAAGTCAAGCGCGTCCGACCCCCTTTCCCTCCCCTTAGCGTTTGATTTATAGGATGCCCGATTCCTTCACTGCTGGTTGTTTGAATGTAGTCTCGCGCATGCGCAGGCTCTTGTGTGCAAGTACCTGAGCATTGAGCTTTTGAACAATACCTCATAGCAGAATGGAACAGTGCGCAGGCGCTGGCATTGCAGGGACACAGCGCAAGCGCAAGACTGCATTGAAGTGTCCAGTAGTGAAGGAAAATCCTATCAATCAAACGCTAAGGGGAGGGAAAGGGGGAGGGGCATGCTTGACTTCAGGAGAGAAAGCCGCTGCCCCCTTAACTTCAAGACTATCATTTACATTAGCGTGGCCAGTTGAATAAGAGTCCTTTTTTTTTTTTTTTGACTTTTGCCGAATTGCACAGAAAAGACACAGACACCTTTATAATGATGCTACAGGCTGCAATAAGGTACTGCTGGCGGTTTAATATGCATTTTCTAGGTGACAGGTTCCCTTTAACTGAAAGCCCCTACAAGCCTGGCCCTCTGCCCCAGCGCTGGTCCCTGGTCCTCCATTCTCCAGTCCTATCAACATGGTCACCTGCGCCCCTGCACAATGGGGGTCCTTTATTAAGTGACTATTTCAGTAAAAAAAAAAATGTTCCTTTTTTAACCAGCTGTGCGACAGTATTTAGTAACATTTTGACAAATATACTAACATTTATTCCTGGAAACAGGTGGAAATGTTTATGAAAAACAATTTTCTCTTCTGCCGCATGGACCGCTTTAGATTCCCCTAATTTAGGATGAGTCTTAAATTAACCAAATCTCAGGGCAGCATAAGAACGGTGTAAAAAGCAGCACTTAGTAAACCGATTGGCCGCAGCGACACATGAGATCATGATCGTACCCAGCCAGCAGGACCGGCGGGGTGCAGGTGAGTATGATCATTTCTGTAGGCGATGCAGGCCTGGGGCCTTCAGTTAATAGTTGAAGGGCATCTGTCAGAAGATTTGTACCTATGACACTGATGTTTTATTATATGCAAATGAGCCTCTAGGAGCAATGGGGGCGTTGTCATTACACCTAGAGGCTCTGCTCTCTCTGCAGCTGCTGCACTTTGATTGACAGGGGCAGGCGTGATGTTTACCACTGCCTGGTCCTGTCAATCAAAGTGCAGAGGGCACGACCGCTGCAGAGAGAGCAGAGCCTCATTTGCATATAGTAAAACATGCTTTTTCTCAGCTGTGCGGGCACATATGTACACGGGACTAACACAGATGCCTTCAGCTGCCAAGTGCACAAGTAACAGGTCAGCCAGTGTCATAGGTACAAATCTGCTGACAGATGGCCTAGAATTAATCCTGGAAAATTGTGTGTGGAGTCATTCCTCTGTTATTCTTCCTGGACAACCTGGTGTTACAATTCCCATTTGTCAGGTTGGCATGTCCCTACACACTCTTGCACTGACAGCAACCCCACCCCAATTTATTCATACATGTCTAGGAGGAATAACAGAGGAACAGCATAACCAGAATTGTTCATTCAAAGGGCATCTGTCACCACGTACCACTGTATAAAACAGTCGGCTGCTGTAGATCTCCGCTCGTCACCAGTCTCATGATATTTGTGGCATCTCTTTTTTTTTGTCGCGCGACACATGTCACCGTGTAGCCCTAGCCTCAACCAGAAGCTCCCATACAAAATGTTCTATCTTTTTTCGCGAGGCCTGGGAACTGAAGTGCGGATGCAGACAGTACGCAGTGTGCTGTCCACATGTTTTACGACCCCATTAAAATGAATGGGTACTGATCTGTACCACAAAATAGTGAAAAGCATGCGGACAGAAATATACGGTTTTGTGACTGGGCCCTAAGTGTTGTAGCCACACCTCGTAGACGCTCACGTTTATACCCACACGTGACCAAGAGTAGAAATCTGGTAAAAGCTAGTGACGCCACGGTTTCTATAGAATTGCCATTGATTCCATCAGAGATCTTCCCCTACCCAAAGAAACCAGGGCCAAGGAGCCTCGTTTTCTCGGTTAGCGATCGCTGCCTGTTTCTCATTTGACGTCTCAGTGATTAATGAGAAGACCCCCTTGTTCAGGGCACTGTAGTTAAGGCGGCCATACACATCCAATGACTTTCAGCCTAAAACTGACTCCCACGCTAGGCTTGGGCAAATGGATCTTGGGATCATAGATCCGAAGTCGATTTGTTCAAATACTTTGAATTTAATGCAGTTTCCATATAGCACAAAGATGTATTGGCTCCGTGGAGACAAAGTTCATTTCACCTGAAGTCATGCAAGACTTCAGTTAATTCCTACGATATACATATCTGCATACTGAAAAACAATATAAGATGGCAGTCTGAACTGGGCTTTGGTGCCGAGGTACCAGCCAGTAGCCATCACTGCATCAGGGTTGTTTCGATACCCAATCAATACTTTTATGCCAGTAACGATTCAGTATCGGGATGTTGGTTTTTTCGATACTAGACAGCGCTACTGCGCTGTCTAGTATCTCCTGTTAGGACACAATGTGCGCAGCGCTCGGCACACGCTGTGGTCCCTCAGGCCATAGACAGTGAGGAAGGAGGGAGGTAGGGAATCCCCCCCCCCCCTCCTATGACGCGTCCGCCGGTGATTAGTGCGGGAGGAGGGACATGGGAGGAGAGAACTGCTGCCCCGGGCGAACGGCAGCCGCCTCCTCCTCCTCCTCCTGTGTGCTCCTCCGCTGTGTGAGCCAAACGCCTGCAGCTCTGCCCCCGTCCTGCCCACACAAAGATTATTAACCTTTAATACAGATACAGGAGGTTGGTGCCGGCGGTAGCCGCCTCCTGTATCTGTATTAAAGGTTAATTATCATTGGTGGCAGTGGCAGTTCCCCATGGTAGCCAGTAGCGTCCTGGCTGCCATGGTAACCGATCGGAGCCCTACATTGTGATCTGCTACCATGGCAGCCAGGACGCTACTGAAGCCCTGGCTGCCATGGGGGCTCCCTGCTGCTGTGTGCACAGAGCACAGGGAAATGTGAAGTCCTATTCACCCTGATAGAGATCTATTAGGGTGAATAGGACAAGGGATGAAAATATCCCAGGATCTACCCCTAAGGGGGAAATAATTATTAAAGAAAAAGGTTAAAAAAAAAAAAAACACACACCAAAATATTAAGTATAAATCGCAGCCTTTCACAATTTTACATATAAAATATATAAATAAACATATCACATATCGCCATATCTAAAGTCCAAACTGTTAAAAATAAAAAAAAATAAAAAACTATGCGGTGAACGTCGTAACAGAAAAGTAAAAATAAAAAACACGCAATTCACTAATTTTTTTTTTCCGCGTGGTATCGAGTATCGCAATACTTTTTTATGGTATCGATACCGAATCAAAATTTTGGTATCGAAACAACTCTACACTGCATTAGGCCTCATGCACACGGCCGTTGTTGTGGTCCACGACTGAGCCGCATATTTTGCGGCTCGGGCGCGGACCCATTCACTTCAATGGGGCCGCAAAAGATGCAGACAGCACTCCGTGTGCTGTCCGCATCCGTTCCTCCGTTCCGTGCCCCCGCAAAAAAAATAGAGCATGTCGTATTCTTGTCCGTTTTGCGGACAAGAATAGGCATTTCTATATTGGGCCGCGTTCCGTTCCGCAAATTAGGAAATGCGGAGCAGCCTCGGTGTTTTGCGGATCCGCGGTTTGCGGACCGCAAAACACCAACGGTCGTGTGCATGTAGCCTTAGACTGTCGTCCGAACCCACAGTTCTCAGCAGGTTCAGCCGACAATCCACTAATGTGTGTGGAGGCCTTCACTGTAGAAGCTGCCAAAGAAAGGACAAACAGGTCTAAGGTAGAACATCTACAAAACATGGACGTTACCATATGTATAAAGCTATGGTATGGCTAGAGAAGGTATGAACCTATTTAAAGGGGTTGCCCTGTGACAAACCCTTATCCCCTATCCACAGTACAAGCGCTCGGCTAACTCTGGTCATTTTCTAGCGATACATGGATTGGCAGCGCGCATGTGTGAACCCCTGCTTCTTTCAAACGGGGGAACACTGAGCCCCAACGGTTTGACCCCCAGCAGTCAGATACTTATCGCCTATTCTGTGGATAAGGGATGTGTGTTTTGTCCTGGGACAACCACTTCAAAGCGCTTTTCTGGGACTTTAACATTGATGGCCTCTCATTAGAGTCTGCTCCATGACCATTACAGCGCATCCACAAGTAGCAGAATTGCTGTGGGAAATCTGCGCCAAATTGAGTGGATTTTGTTGCATTTGTGGCAAACATTAAAAGAAGAATGTTCGCCTCCCCTGGGGCTTCTTTGGCCCCCATACCTGGTCCTGTGCCAGTGTCTGTACTACCCGGCCTCCTACGATGATGCCATCTGATGCCTCGCAAGAGGCTCGTACAGAAAGGCTATTGAACTCGGTAGGGAAAATCCATAATTCCGTGTCGGACATTGACATGTTGTGGGTTTAAACATCCGCAGAGCAGGTCATTTTCTGCATGGAAAATATACGCTGCGTGTGGATGAGATTGTACATAGTAACATAGTTTATAAGGCTGAAAAAAGAAATTTGTCCATCCAGTTCGGCCTGTTATCCTGCATGTTGATCGAGAGGAAGGCAAAAAAAAAAAACTGTGAGGCAGAAGCCAATTTTCCCCACTTTTTTTGCAGGGCAATGGAAGTGAATGGGTCCGCACCCGAGTCACAAAAACTGCGGCTCGGATGCGGACCAGAACAATGGTCGTGTGCGTGAGGCCTAACACACTGGATCAACGACCCATCTCTAGTAGCTATAACCTGTAATATTATTACACTCCAGAAATACATCCAGGCCCCTCTTGAATTCCTTTATTGTACTCACCATCACCACCTCCTCAGGCAGAGAGTTCCATAGTCTCACTGCTCTTACCGTGAAGAATCCTCTTCTGTTTGTGTAGAAACCTTCTTTCCTCTAGACGCAGAGGATGTCCCCTCGTCCTGGTCACAATCCTGGGGATAAATACATGATGGGACAGATCTCTGTACTGACCCCTGATATATTTATACATAGTTATTAGATCGCCCCTCAGTCGTATTTTTTTCTAAAGTGAATAACCCTAATTTTGATAATCTTTTGGGGTACTGTAGTCCATTTTGTTGCTGCTATAACATGTCTGGCAATCCATACAGAAAACCCTCAGCAATTTTATGAGGTCTGGATGAGCACAAAGGGCGCAGCCACATGGGACAGATCTGCTGCGGATTTTCTGCTAGGGATTTGCGTGGCGCAGATCTCCAGCATTTTACATTCACAGGGTAAGGCCTCACCACCGTATGTATTTTGCAGATCTGCAAAATAAGGATACTGTCCGTTTTACATCCACATTTTTAAGACTGATTGACTTTATTGGGCCCCTCGTCTACATTTTGCTGTCGAGTATTAGGACAGGTTCTATCTTTTTGCGGAGTGGACATCCAGATGCGGAAGGCACACTAATATACTGGTATTATCCTTATTGCTTACTTTGCTGGCTAGACTCCTTCTTCCATCACATTATACGTGTCTCGTTTTCATGGCTACGGCCACCCTTCAATCCAGGATTGGTGGCCGTGTTTTCACACTATAGGAAAAAGTGCCGGCCTATGTGCGTTCCTATGGTCCCGGCCACCAGAGAAGCCAGTGTTTTTTGTTTTTGCTTTAGTGTGCAAGCATGGCCACCAATGCTGGATTACAGGGTGGTCGTAACCATGGAAACGAGACGTATAATGTGATAGAAGAACGAGTCTAGCCAGCAAAGGAAGCAATATGTATAATAACAATATATTGGAAGTGGCTTGTACTAACGTTCTCTACACGATAAATGGCACTTGCTGAAGTGAGACCGTCCTTTAAGATTCACGCTTTATATGCCCGTATTAATGTGATCTGCGCTGGATGAAAGATGCACCAGAAAACTGGCATACAGCCATCGATAAATTCCCACCAGTGTAGGGAAAACACATCCGAAAAAGTGACTAATGTGCTGTAGTGGTGACGCTGTTATGTCCCTGGGATGACATGCGGCTGATGTGGCGAAGATGCCTGGTGTACGTTCTGCAGCGGGCACACTATCGTGCATGGCATTTTCAGTCTGTCACTCACATGCGGAATTTTTATAGTCTTGTTTATATGAATTGATTGGCAGAAATGCTCTCGTGAATCGGCGTGCAAGCGTGTACGCTTCCACAAACATTTAGGTTTTAATCGGGCCTGAAAGGTAATCCGTCCGAGGTAAGACCGATGCAAGGGGAAGTTTACATAACCGTTATCTTTCTGTTATTGTGGTCCGTCAGAAGATCAGAAAAATAAAGAAAAAAAGGAAGAAAAAAAACGGATCCTGTGCGTCAGTTATGCACATTTGGATGCATGACTTTTTTTCTTCAGTGGAAATCCATGCTGTGTCCGTTATTTTCATGGACCCATAGACTCCAATGGGCATGCATCATGGACCAAAGTAGGGCATTTATTTTTTTAATCTTTTTTTACTGACTCAGTCAAGTCAGCGGGTACGTGTCCTGTCAGTAAAAAACAGAAATGTGAACAAGGCCTAACCTGCATCCCCCGGGTGCTATGGCTGTCGTGTATTGTGTCTACTATGTAGAATGCTGCACCAGACCAATACCGGTAAGTGCCCTACGTGCACTATTGGATGGGTGACGGGTAACTGAACACTATCATCATGGTGGGACTGGGACCATAAAGGACACTGCCAGAATGCTAAACTTTAGTACAGAAATGGTAAAAAGTATCTAGGCCCCCCTCCTTGGTCCAGTAAGCTGGGGGACATTTACTAAGGCCGGAGTTTTATACACCAGTATTAGGCTACTTGCACATGTTGCGGATTACGTTAGTTTTTCCCGAGCAAATTCTTGTGCGGAAAAACCGCAACATAATACAGTACCAGCAAGAGATTAGACATATCTCATCTACACTTTGGGTGAATTTTTTTTTTTTTGTGTGTGTGTGCAGATTTTCCCCTCCTGCATGCGTTGAGGAATACGTGGAGTAAAACCGCATCGTGGTACAGTACCATCAAAGGGAATGAGATCATACAAATCTCATGTCAATTTTGCAGATTTTTTTTCTGTGGGGAAATTGACCTACTGTGCGGATTTCCAAATCTGTAGCATGTCAATTATGTTAGTGGTTTTTAGCTGCGGATTTCACCCTTTTCTAATGAAGGGTGAGATCTACGGCAAAACCGCATCAAATCTGCACCAAAAACCGTGATTAGAAATTGCAAATTTTGGTGCAGAAACGCACAGAACTTCGTGCGGATCTTATGTGCTTTCACCCGCACTCGTGTGCAGGCGGCCTAAACAAAAGAGTAAGATCCGTGTCAAAATTGCATCAAATCCTCAAGTAACACAAGTGGTTTTGATGTGGAAATGCACAGAAATCTGCATGGAAATTTGTTCAGAATCTTGACATGTCTACCTGCACCCGTGTGCCTTAAAGAGCACCTATCAGCAGGATCAACCCTAATAAAAGATTGACCCTGCGGATTAAAATAATGTCTATCTTGTGAAAATAAACTGTGGTGTTCCTGAGAATAAATACTTGTATTATTTATGCAAATGAGGGCTTCAGTGCACTGAGGGCAGGGCTAGCACTGGAAAGCTGAGGTACACGGAGTGGCTAGGCCCCACTCCTCAGTGCACTGAAGCCCTCACTTGCATAAAAATAAACTTTTTATTTTTTCAGGAACACAGCAACCATTATTTTAATCTGCAGGGTCAGCACTACCAGGCAGCAAGCAGTAATAAGATTGGCGCTGCTCACAAATGACCTTTAATCTGCTGGCATCAGATGCGCCATAATGATTGTGGTGCATCTCGGGACCATCCGCGCTGCAGAACCTAAATCTGCGCCAGCTGCACAGGGGAGGGAGCTTTTTGTTCCTGGCTCTGTCCTCTCTTTCCAGCAGCTGCCGAAAAAAAAAGCTAATCAGAGGATGGGGAGTTATTGATGAGCTATCATCAGTAAAGGTCATCGATATGTGGAAGCCGGAGAACCCCTTTACGGTTGCCGTAACAGTTGGCAGTGGATCTCTTACCAGATCTTGGTGGGTGGAACGATTCTAATGAAATGTTCAGGAGTTTATTGTGTGAAGGATAAGACATCTTGTTGCTGTGGTCAAAGGTCCCGCGTGTTCACTTGCTGGTCTTGCTCAGCACCAGAGATTTATCTGGGTTGACCTTTTATAAGTCGGATGTAATAAAATGTGTTTATTGGTATTTTTTACTTTCATGTATCCTCAAGCAAAACTTGGCAGGAAAGCGGTAATGTGTTGCCAATGCCCTGGAGTAGTTGTAGTAGTGTGTAGTGTGTCATCTCCTGAGGAATGAGACCTTTTGAGGGATGACACACACCCGTGACTACTATCACAACAGTGACATTACTGAGCGGTCATTGACTTGGACCGGGCAATACTGTAATAGGTCCACCACATTATGTAGCGCCCAGAGTCTGCTTTCACCCGGCTGGTGGTCGCTAGGAGGTGACTCTGCCACCACACGGGTTTCATCAGCCACTTCTTATAATTCTTTTCTTCACCCCCATGGGTCCTCATGGCTGACATGCCACTACTCTTTAGTGACAGCCCAATTACCCACAAATGTCAGCGTACGACGTGCACATCACACAATACGCACAGTTTCAGTCTAAGTCCTTATCAGAAAGGCTGGGGAGATTTATCAAACTGGTACAAAGGAAAACTGGCTTAGTTGTCCATAGCAACCAATACGATTCCACCTTTCATTTTGCAAAGGAGCTCTGAAAAGTGAAAGGTGGAATCTGATTGGTTGCTATGGGCAACTAAGCCAGTTTTCCTCTACTCCAGTGTCTTTTTAACTGCTTCCTCACTTTAGGCCTCATTCACATTTCTGTTTTTCACTGCTATGTGCTGTCTGCATATTCCTCACTTTTCTCTGCTGTTATCGCTAAGGTCTCATGCACACGTGTGCATTCCGTTTTTTGCAGAACGGAACAGCTGGCCCCTGATAGAACAGTACTATGCTTGTCCATTATGCGGACAATAATAGGACATGTTCTATCTTTAAACAGAACAGAAAAACGGAAACTAAATGCACACGGCGTACCTTCCTTTTTTTTTTTTTTTTCTTTTTTGCAGACCCATTGAAATCAATGGTTCCGTATACGGAACGCAAAAAAACGGCCTGTATATGGAACGTAAAAAATGTTTGTGTGCATGAGCCCTAACACAGAGAGAAGGGAGGGGGAGAGCAAAGAGAGTCCTCTGAAATAGGTGCAGTGCACTGATGGACTTGTCAGATTCTGCAGCACCAGCAGCTAGGTGAAGGAATTCATACACCATCTAAAATGAAATTTTAATGAAGGCTATTTAGTAGGTTGCTTAATTTTTGCATTTAGGAAGCAAAGGAACAATAAAAAAGTGTCTCTAAGACTACTTTCACACTCTCGGCAGAGTGATCCGGCAAGCAGTTCCGTCGTCAGAACTGCCTGCCGGATCCGTCAATCGGGATGTAACCTGAATGCATTTGTAGATGGATCCGGATGCGGATCTGTCTCACAAATGCATTGCAAGACGGATCATGCGGAGAGACAGATCCGTCTTGTACTTTTTTTTACAGTTTTAAAGTTCTGCGCATGCACAGACCGGGAGGACGGGTCCGTCCTCCAGGTATTTCAAATGCCGGATCTGGCACTAATACATTTCAATGTAAATTAGTTCCGGATCCGGCATTCCGGGAACTGATCCAGCATTTTGGACGGAGATAATACCGCAGCATGTCGTTCAGTGATCAGAGATCATTTGGTGGATCATTCAAGATCTGTTGTTTTTCTCAATAGTTTTCTATGGAAATGTCATGGCTAGGTGACTCATGGTATGACTTTTATACCCATAATTCTGAGCAACACTCCGCGTTCATAGGTAGCCAGTGACACACTTGGATCTTTGACTGATAACTTGTCGCAGGACCTCTTTTATGTGCACCATAAAAAGACACCAAACATGACAGTGGGTGTTTTATGCATTAATCCCTTTTTGGGGTTGTCTTAATAAGACAACTTATCCCCTATCCACGGGACTGAGTTATCGAAGACTGCGGGCGAATTCTCCCTATTCGACTGGAGAGGCTCTATTCAGCTATATCGGACTGCCAGAGTGGGCAAAGTCCAAGTTGCTCCATTCAACACAGGTCCCACGTTCTAGGGATCATCAGGAATATGTTGTTGTCGTGGGACATCCCCCTTTAAACCGTTTTGGCACAACTAATAGATTGCTTTGCTGAAATGATGATGTAATTTTCTAAGCAAAGAGGCAATAAAAGTGTGCTTGGATTCTTGACTCAGTCTAAGGTGAACACTTCACCAATAACATCTTCTCGGAAGCTTACATGACACATCAGAAGGGTATTTGGTATTTGGCTGGAGTGATCCTTTGTGTGCATTTTATTTGCTTTGTATGTGGGATATTTTGAGGGTTTTTTTTAACACCATTTTGACTCACAGCTTCTACATGTGCTGTTCAGAGGAATGCGATCTTTTTTTTGTTCTCTGCAGCTGCTATTTCAGGCAGATGCTGTAGAACAGGCATGCTCAACCTGCGGCCCTCCAGCTGTTGCCAAACTACAACTCCCATCAGTCCCTGACAGCCTACAGCTATCATCTTACAGAATGGCATCGTGGGAGTTGTAGTTTTACAACAGCTGGAGAGCCGCAGGTTGAGCATCCCTGCTGTAGAATATGGTCCACCTGTCCACCTTCCTGCTCTGACTCCTATAGAGAGGTCCTAGGGTTCATAGTCATATGTGCAGTTAGAACAACCACTTTAGGGGGAAAAACATCTCTAAAAAAAAAACTTCTGTTTGCTGCATTTAATATTTCCCATACACTTCCATGTAACTTCCTTCCCATATTTGTCAGTGTTAAACCTTATCTGCCCAAGCCTCCAATCTGTCCAGATCCATCTGTAGCAGTATACTGTCCGTGTTATTTACTGTATAAGCCTTCACTAGAGTAACTACACCTCTGTGTGCCAAAAATGCACCAAGGTTTCTAGAGTGAAACTGCACCAATTAATGGGTGATAAAAAGTAAGAGTAGACAGGTGTTTTTTTTTTTTTTTTTTGTTTTCTGCACATGAACACATTTTAGGTGCACAGACAAAATTCTGGTGCATGGACAATTTCTTGGCACACATTCTAGCGTAAATCTGGCGCCTTATTTACAATACTCCAAATTCCATGTGTCCGAATAGTAAATTTGTCTAATATTAAGACTGTGCTTCATATTCTTAGTGCATAGAGCCACACCATTAGTAAGTGTGTCCCATTGTCTCCTTGTACTAGGATTCATTCCTACTTTTGATAAGTGAGGTCCTTTCTGGAAAATGTATTTACCAAACCTAGTGTCGGCCTAAAGAGCCTTAGGCCTCTTTCACACGAGCGGGTCCGGATGCGTTGCGGATACGTTCAGTGAAAACTGTGCGATTTCGCAGGCAAAGCCATTCAGTTTTGCCTGCTATTGCGTTCAGTTGTTCAGTTTTTTCCGCTCTGGTGCAATGCGTTTTGATGCGTTTTTCACGCGCGTGAAAAAACAGAAGGTTTACAAACAACATCTCCTAGCAACCATCAGTGAAAAACGCAACGCACCCGCGCTTGCGGATGCAATGCGTTTTTCACGCAGCCCCATTCACTCTGAAAAACACAGAATATAGAACATGCTGAGATTTTCACGCAACGCAGAAGTGATGCGTGAAAACCAACGCTCATGTACACAGACCCATTGAAATGAATGGGTCAGGATTCAGTGCGGGTGCGATGCGTTCACATCACGCATCGCACCTGCGCGGAAAACTCGCTGGTGTGAAAGGGGCCTTAGACCCCCTTCAGATGGGCAATGTTTCTGTCCTGGTGCTCACTCTTCTAAACTCAGACACTGACTCATGAAATTCAGTGGTTATGTTTTGTATGGGCAATTTTCAAACATGGACCATCTCGGCAAGTTCTGTCTTGTACAATCTTCCCACAAGATTCATTCATTCAAATAGATGGGCCTGTGAAAAAATGGACAGCACATGGACTCCATCCATATGCAGTCTTTTCCGGATCTTGGTCAGCCTAAGGCCCAGTTCACGCTTCCATGTTTTGGTCAGTGATTTCCATCAGTAATTGTGAGCCAGGTGCAGGTCAAAAACACAGAACAGGAGCACATCTTTCTATTATACCTTATCTCTCTAGATTCCTCTCCTGATGTTGGCTCACAATCACTGAAACGTGAAATAGCCCTAAGGAGTGTTTTTCTTGTCCATACTTTCACTCTTGAGTGGACATATGGCTGGTATCTCTCTTACTCACTCCACACACATATTATGTATGTGTTGGATCCGGGCCATAACATACCAGGTAAGTACTTCGGGAAATCCCTGACTACAGATTGCATGATAAATATGGTATGTTCTGCACATATTGAATCATTGACCGAGATTAGTCACTTTATAGACCAGTGAAAGGGTTTACAGGTGTGACGGATCAATTGGGTATTGCTGTTACTGTCTTATTGGTGAAGTCACTCCAGACGCACTGAGCTAGAATTGTAGCATAACCCACCGATCAGATATTGATGGCCTATGTGATGCCATCAGTGTTGGTAAATCCCCTCTAAGGATCGGCACTAGTAGAATACCCCTTGAAGCCATAGTCCTCCCAGTGATCTGTGGCCTACTTGTATCTCTACAGATGACTGAAAGAAAGTAATGGAGAGAAAGCCTAGTAATTCACTTATGAAAAACGATCAAAACTGACTCTCTGGACCGTGGGTTTTCCTTCAAGATCCAGATGGAGAATACACAAATTTATTAAAAGGCACACAACGTTGAAAAAATTCGACACATTTGTGACTGTCTAAATGTCAGAAATTCAGAGCTAGGCCTGCTATGAGCAGGTGCACATTTGTGCCACCTAAATTCATGTTTTGAGTGCTATCC
>JAKVIS010003666.1:0-16371 GCA_033119425.1 Bufotes viridis
TACGGTCGTGTGCAAGAGGCCTTATAGGAAACATGCTCCTTATGAGAGGGGGATTGTGCGGTCTGAACTTACAGAAGTGAACGGGATAATCATGATTGATAATGCTGTGTGCCTCTGCCTGACCATAAAGCTGTTAGTATGATAAGATCAGGCAGAGGCGCACAGCATCATCATTCATGATAATACATTGAGCCTCCTAAGTCCAGAAAGCACGATCACTCTCTCACACAGAGCATGATTACCGCAAGGGACACACTCGTGTGAAAGAGCCCTTAGAGGACGAGATAATCTTACGTTTTTGCATTTTCGTTTTTTCTCTCTGCCTTCCCAGAGCCATAACATTTTTTTTATTTTTACGTTCACATAGCCGTATGAGGGCTTGTTTTTTGCGGGCCAAGATGTACTTTCTAATCCCATACAATATAGTGGGAAGCTAGAATGGAGTACAAATTCTAAATGGGGTGGTATTGGAAAAAAATCTCAGTTCCGCCAGTTTTCTGGGCTTTGTTTTTTTGGCATTCCCTTTAATTACTTTCATTCTTTCGGTCAATACAATTACAACAATACCACATTTGTATAGTTTTTCTTCTGTTTTATTACAGAAAAAAAATTTAACTTTGTAAAAAAAAATTTTTTTCTTTTTATTGCCATATTCTGACTTTTTTATATTTTCATCTATGGAGCTGTGTGAGGGCTCATTTTTGCAAGGCGATCTGTACTTTTCCAATAATAGCATGGGGTGTGTAAGACTTTTTGATCACTTTTAATTAAATTTTCTTGGTAAGTGAAGAGACGAAAAAAATTGTGAATTGGCCATTTTGATTTTTTTTCTGTTACACCGTTTGCCGTATGGGTGTAATATTATTATATTTTAATAGTACGGGCGTTTTTGGATACAGCAATGCCCATGATGTTTTGTTCTAGGGAGAGGGAGCCATTTGAACTTTTATTTTATTTTTATTTTTTAAACTGTAACAGGTGACTATAACAAGCAATCATTAGATTGCCAGTTGTATGCTATAATGGTATTTCATCCATTACATAATACAGCATTCAGAATATTCCAATGCAGTGCTGCCACCTGCAGGCCTGTATTGGAATATAAAACAAAAAATGAAACCAGAGGAATCTCATGCCCGTCTATAATACTCAATGGTAGGGCCTCTATTACTGAGATACCATAGAACATGTATATCTGCATATACTCTGAAACAACCGTATCAAAAACAAGAGAACAAAGAGCAACATGCAAAAATATTGAAACATTATCAAAAGACTTTATTGGTCATATGTTAAAAAGTTACAAAACATAGAAGGAGGTAACAAACAAACACAGACGCCACCCTGGACCCTATATCAAAATGCATGAAACATATCTAGCACTCCTAGAATGGTGTTGCAAAAAAGGCCTATCGCTAAAAGATCAATGTAATGAATCTGGGCCTTACTGGGGTCTAGCAAATATCCACATGTAAGGACATATCAAGTGTCAGTATCTCTATGTATTCACCAAGTGGATATTGCAGGACAACAGAAACAACACTAGTAATGCTAACACAACATGCAGAATGGGACTCACCAGCGAGTAGATAAAAGTAAAGGGACCAGGATGGCGTCAGCCCCGGCGCGCGTTTCGGCGAACCTTCGTCCGGGCGTATTGGAATATACCAGTGATAAGCATCAGAGCAGCAAGCAGGCTCTGGCCTTTCACTGTAGTGTAACAGCTTCCCCGATCTCAGCTTTGGGAGGCTGTTGACAGAGTGGGAGTGGATGGCTCCCCCATTTTCAATGCTCAGATGCTGTGGTCACATTTGACCACAGCATCTGAGGGGTTAAATGTCTGCGACTGGCTTCATGGCCAATCTTAGACATTAGCCCCGGGCCTCTGCTGTTCAACCGCTAGAAACCAGACAGCTGTGGCGTCCGCTGCACTCATGAGCAGGAGCCAGCTTTAAAGTGATGATCACCGCTGTACAAGTATGGTGGAGTTCGTAAAGGGGATAATAGGGTTGTCTACTTTGGACAACACTCTTTCTGTTATAAGGGTCTCCAATGATAAGCTGATTGCAGAGAGTCCCACTGCTAAGATCCCAAGCAATCAGCTTTGATGGAAACTGTCAGCATGTATTTTAGTTTTCTGCAGCACTACTGCTGGAGGAGTAAGGTATTACACAGTGCCTACTGAAATTAATAACTTGTCCATGTAATGCATGGTGGTCATCTTCATTCCGCCAGACTGTCAGACACTTTTTCTCACCTATTTTCACTCTGACAATAAACTCCCCCTCTATTACTTTAGAATTATCTGCGTTTTCAGTATTATGCAAAGTCTGGACTAGGACAATTATAAAAGGAGCTACATCTCACTATGGGTCAACTTTGCATCTTGGTTAAATGTTACAAAAAAGATGATTTTCTTCCTTGAACACAAGTAGGAATGTAGAATGTTGCCATTAACATATATTTACCTCAAATCTACTTTATAGCATAGATTCCGTAATGTATATATCTTTCCAGCAGACCATGAGTTAAAATAATCATACGGATTGCGTACACTGCTGCTCAGGGAGACAGGACACATCCAGCCTGCTGGACTGTGAAGCATAAAGTGCTTGCTTAAAGACTGAAGTGTCAACTTCAGTCCATCACTACCCCCCTTTGCCTGCCAGGGTAATGGTTTCTCCCAGCAATATATAAGATCTGTGAGCACCATCTCACCTCAGAGCATAGATAGTAAGGATAGAAGAATTGGTGTGGATGAGATGCTCCAGCACTACTTCACTGCTATGGCTGTACTGGATATCTGAGGTGGTTCCAGCAGCTCTGTCTTCTCCAGCCACACCACAAGCTTACCCATTGAAGATGATATCTTGGACATTTTCCTAAAGACATTGCTGAAGTTGTGTTTCCACTTTTCTGAGCTCCTGGAAGGTCCATAACGATGAATGGGACTTTCTTTAACCAGACTGTCCTGGATCAAGAGGCTTACAACTCATCCCAGGGACTTGGGTCTTTGATTGAATGTTGCAATGGGACCAGGGCAGTCATCACAAATGATGGGGGCTCTCTTGTCCTAACTCCAGATGAGAGAAGCATGTTCATCACCAGGGTGGTTCAGATAGCTGTCCTGTGTGTCCTGTCCCTCACAGTCATATTTGGCATATTCTTCCTTGGCTGCAACTTGCTCATCAAGTCTGAAAGTATGATAAATTTCTTGGTGAAGGACAGAAGGCCATCAAAAGATGTGGGTGCGGTGATTTTGGGTCTCTACTGAATGAGAGGGTCATTCCTAAACCCTTCAACATCATAGGAATCCATGCCATAGACTAAGTGGAAGCTGTTAAGATGGATTGCATTGCATGGAGTTTGGGGAGTTTTGGGGTTTGCATGAGGTGTGCCAAATGAGAATCCCACCATGACTGAATGTGAATTGAAGATATTACAAAGCTGCTATCTCTCCCAGCAATGTCCTTACCCTGCACTGCAGCAACTCTACTTAAGTAATGAATGGTCTTGTATTTTTATACGAGATGGGTTGCAGACAGCCTGTGTACCTTTCTATTCTTGGGGTTAATAATTTGCATGATCTACAACCTAAAATATCATTCCTTACCTCAGAACTGCCGATATCCCGTTCCTTGCTCCTACTCATTTTGTGGACACGTTTTCAAGCATGTTTCCAAGGCTGCAGTCCTGTTTCTTCAAAGTGTATTGCACTATACTTATTGAATACCAAGCATGATGGAGAATGTTTCTTTTTTTTGTATGTATTGTCAACGTTAATTCTTTTGCAGTAAATGTCTTTTTTTGCCTTTTGATGAAGATAAAAAATAAAACATACTATTTTTAAGGATTGTGCTTATTTCCTATGTGATATTAATGGGCAATTGCAGAAGGGGTTAATAACGGTTGGCAAAGGGTTGCATTGGGAACAAATGGCTTATAAATAATTACATGATCTCTCGTTCTCTGCAAACAGTGATAAAACTACCATAACCCTGAGATTATTACTCAGAAACCTAAATTCATAATTAGTCCAGAGGACAGTACATGACTGCCGACAGATAATTAGCCTCCTGTCTGATAAGAGGTTTGTACTACAGATAGGTCTCACCTTCATCTCTATGACAGTTTATCTAGGCACAAATTGGGCAATTTAATGGCCACATTTTTTGTATTATTATAATCAAAGGCATGTTTCTTATATACGCCATTGCCACATTTTACATTGCCATGCTGGGAGAAAAGTTAAAGAAGAATCTGTTCAATTTAGCCATGGCAGAAGCATTTTATTATCCTTTTTTTCATTTCATAGAAATGTATAGCCTGTAACTAAGATGTTTTAGCATATAATGTAACTGCAACATGAAGGTACAGAGAAAGGGCTCATGCACATGACCGTATGTATTTTGCGGTCTGCAAAAACGGATCCTCAAAAAATACAGATGACGTCTGTGTGCATTCCGTATTTTGCGGAACGGAACAGCTGGCCCCTAATAGAACAGTACTATCCTTGTCCGTAATGCGGACAATAATAGGACATGTTTTATTTTTTTGCGGAACGGAAATACGGACATACGGAAGCGGAATGTAAGTAACGTTTGTTTGTTTTTTGCCGACCCTTTGAAATGAATAGTTCCCCATACGGTCTACAAAAAAAAAAAAAAACGGACACGGAAAGAAAATACGTTCGTGTGCATTAGCCCAAAGGATGATGTTTATACTTTTAGCCCCATAAAGTTTTTAGCCTTCTGTACAACATAAGCTATATCTAACTGGCCGTTAAAAAAGGGGGCACATATCAGCTTTAGATGCTTTGTTGATGTGTGTGCATGTTACATCTTTTTTATGCGCAGTGTTAGTCGAGTTGGATCCACAGCTACTGTGAAAAACCTCAACAGATGTTTTGGGACTTAGGGCTGAAAAACTCACCCAAGATCTTCTGTCTTACAACGATGTGAATTCTAAAATCTCTACAGAACAGCCGCTGCAAGATCGAAAGGATTTGGCTGGAAAATAAAGCCTTTTCACATCTGACACACAAAGAGTTATCCCCTTAAAAAAGGCACAGGCTTGTTCTTTTTCTCCTATATGAAGTAGAAGTGCTGTGTGTTGAGATACTATAGACGTAATCCCATCCATCTATACATACAGCATTATTTTAGCAAAGCCTTCTTACCAATGTTTATTTATTTTTAATCTTTTAACACCCCTAACCACTCCAATTAGTCTTAAATGACTAAAGCGATCTTTGCTTATAAGAGCCCATCAATATGAACCTTTTTTCAGGATGACTTTGGTGCAGATTCTGTTCCAAAAAGCTTCAATGAAAGTCCACAGTGCTGTTCATGCAACCGTGTTTTATTGCCATGAAACAAGAAGGGACAATATCGATATGAGATAGATGGATTAGAGATGAACAGGTTTGTTTTAGGTGCAATTTTCTGAATTTTTGACAAAATTTGACTCGGGTACAAATCCATTCTACTCGAATCCAAAGTACTGAGTGAAAGAGACACATGCATAATACTCCACTGGAAAACAGATGTGCAAGTCAGCCCTCCTTCCAAAAGAACAAGAGTACTGAATGTCCCCATATTACGCTTCTCTGAATGAGATGTGCAAGTCAGTTCTCCTTCCAAAAGGACAAGAACAATTTCCCTGGTAAGCTGAGTAGCCTTTGTAGGGTCTTGGGGGTGCTCATTCTCACTTAGGAGACCACCTAGTATGCAAGAGGAGTATTGTAGTAAAGCCAATGCTGCTCTGCATTTTTTAGGAAAATATATGGAAATTGGCATATCTTAATTTTACGGGCATCAGATAGGCATAGTATTCTTTTCTTTTTGGAAGAAAAGCTAATTTGAATAACTTTCCTTTATGAAAAAGCACTGATTGAACAGTTTGAGGCTACCACCAGGGGGAAATGTTATTATGAACAGCTACCACCAGATATTCCCCTGGTTCTAGCCTCAAAATGTTTAATTAGTGTTTTTTCATAATATTTTACCCTAGTGGTAGCCTCAAACTGTTCAATCTCTGCTTTTTCATAATAAGATTTCCCCTGGTGGTATATACTATTATTCTATATTGTATACTAAGGCTATGGATTAGAATCCAATCAGGCCAACTTGTACATAGGGTATGTATGTTCTCCATACTTGTGTTTGGGTTGGTTTTTACCCAAACATAGCATAGTGGTTACAACTGTTGTCTTGCAGAATTAGGGTCCTGGGTTCATATCCAACCATGGCAACATTTGCATGGAGCTTGTATGTACTAACTGTGTTTGTGTTGATTTAGCCTTAGTTCTCTGATTTCCTCCAATACTCCAAAAACATACTGGCAGGTTAATTGGCTTTCTATAAAATTCGTCCTAAGGTGTGTGTATATGAGATAAGGATATTAATATTGTTAGTCCTACTGGGGACAGGGACATATGAGTAATGACAATTTCTGTTAAATGTACCACAATTTTTTGAAAAGAAATAAAAATGAAATTGGCTACATATTATATTGGCCCTGTGGAGTCTGGAGTATGAAACAAGGATCATGAGCCTTACAGAGTAAAGGAATGATCTGAATACGTAATGTATGTATTCTAATTAAATAAACCCTATTGGGGCATGGACTGATGTCAATGGAGAAGTTATTATAATATTTTACAGCTAAGTAGAACAAATGATGGTAATATACCACATTTATTAGAATTGTTCGTCAGAGGTAACTGACCTACAGGGGGCACATTTATAGATTTTATTTATTTATATCAATTTACATAATAATTATGGTGCACGCCATATTTGTGCCATAATTTGTGACTTTTCACTGTTCTCGCCACTTTTGAGATGTGGTGAGAAAAGTAGGTGGAATTTAGCAGAAGGGGCTATAGATTTGAATTTCTGGGCACAGACATGCCAAATTTATTAAGAGCAAGGCCTGTTCCTTTTAAATTTGGCGCATTTTTCACCTACAGACTTTACATGAAGACTGGCCTATGTAACGCCAGTTGTCGTCTAGAGTCCAAAATTTGGGAGTGTTTGAAAGTTTCCAACCTGAAAGAGTTAACATGCAGTTTAACAGAGAAGCATTGTTTAGGGCAATGGATCTTGTTTAGTCGGCATATTATTTTGCAGCCTATTATCGTCAAATAGGATTTTCAGGGCTGTGCGGCAAGTGGTAGTGTCTAATTCTGCCTCTAGCAGAGAGTGGGTTCTGCTGTTTCAGAAGAGTCTGATTGAATCTAACGGCTTCTTAATCCTGCACTTTGTGTTAGCTGAGGAGAGCGGGGTCCCCTCACACCAGCTGAGGTCCTATGGAGCAGGGCCTCGTTAATGTTTCATGAGAGTCCCTAATTAAGGAGTTCAGCTCAGTCACATCTCAGGTCGCTGGTGACCTAGTGAAATATAGGTCATATATGGCGCGAGCAGCTGCAGGATCACAGGTGCGTCCTGGCAGGAAAACTTAGTGGAAGAAAACTTTTCAGAGTTTTGCTGGCAAAACAAAAACATAGTAGGTGCACTTCATTTAAGTAGACTGTGACAGAGAGAGAACTACAATTTTTTTAATAGACTTTCATTTTCTACTGCTCTTCCATAGATTTCTATATTTATTACAAAATACTCCTTCCACATCTCATTATGCAGATATTTTAACCTTTACGCATATCCTTACATATGGATGATATGTTGGTCTCCGCAGTGAACAATGGAGGACTAAAGTAACATCAAAACCTACTTCACAGAAATTCCCAGAGTACATGAGTTACACTACTAGTTCTTCCTATTATTTTAGAACATATTTATATTTCTTCATCCCTACCTCTCCCTCTCTTACCTGTACACCCAACCATTACTCCATATAACCTCTCCCTATATCTTCTCCTATTACTCCATATAACATCTCCCTATATCTCCTCCTATTACTCCATAAATCGTCTCCCCAGTGGCGTAACTAGAGTTCTACGGGCAAACTTTGGATCGGGGCCCCCTTCCCGATAATATGTTTGAATACGTTGTAGTACGCTGCCGCTGATCACTACACAAACCTGTGTCATCTACACCATGTATGGACTCCCCGACCCCTACAACTTAAATTTGCCCCCAATTTATAAAATATAATGTGCCTTACCCTAATGAAATCCATGGGATGAAATTTATTAAATTCAAATTAATTACCTGCTGGCTCAATGGCGGATCCAGAACCTGGTCTCGGGTGGGGCACTTCCGGCGATCGTTACGCCCCTGCTCCCATCACTACAGAAATACAGGGTATTACAGCCCCACATACCTCTTACATCCAGTGACGTCTCCTTTGATGTAGATGTTCTCTTTCCTTATCTTCTCCTTTCAGACCTTCAGACCAGACAACAATTTTTCGGCTCTGCAGTTTGACAAAAAAAATCTTAGTTTACTACTTTTCCATCATCCTCTCATCTTCTGGACATATCATCCTACTACCCCCAATACTGTGCCGCTGTGCTCCCCAATACTATACTGCAGAAACAGATAAACCCCCTGATAACACTAGTACCACACAGAGCCGTCCATATAAAATACCCCTTCTTTGTGGCCTCAGTAGATATCCCCATAGTGCCCCCCCAATAATGTGCCAGTAAGAAGTGCCCCCATAGATGCCCCCAATAATGTGCCAGTAAGAGTTCCCCCCATAGATGCCCCCAAATAATGTGCCAGTAACAAGTGCCTCTCCCTCCAAGCATCTGCCAGTAAAAAGTGCCTCTCCATGCCCCCCCAATCATGTGCTAGTAACAAGTGCCTCTCCATGCTCCCCCAATCATGTGCTAGTAACAAGTGCCTCTCCATGCCCCCCCAATCATGTGCCAGTAACAAGCGCCTCTCCATGCCCCCCCAATCATGTGCCAGTAACAAGTGCCTCTCCATGACCCCCCAATCATGTGCCAGTAACCAGCACCTCTCCATGCCCCCTCAATCATGTGCCAGTAACAAGTGCCCCACAATGGAAGCGCTCATCTCCCTGTGCCCTGCCACCGCCGCCACTACTGCCCACATTCTCGGGGGGGGGGGGGGGGGCAGTGTGCTGGTTGTGCTTCTGACTGTTCTGATGAAGCAAGTACGGCACAATAATGGCGGATCTCCTCCCTCTCCACAGTGCTCCTCCCCTGCTCTTCCACAGCCCCAACAGCCATTGGCTGCTCAAGTTAGTTGGTGGCCTATGCAGGATGGAAAATTAAAGAGCCTACTCTGAAAGTACCATATAACTCAGTCACCACCAAACCGTCTATCACGATCACCCTCTGTGTCCCGCACTATCCGCCTTCCCAGCACCAGCACGTACACCAGCTATCAAAGCCCACACTATGCCCCTGACAGTGCCTTCAGTAATAGTAATACCCCCCCCATAATTCCCACGGGGAAAAAGCCCCTATAGTGTCTGATACTGTATATTCACCAATAATAATAATGCCATATAGTGCACCCAGTAATAACAATGACCCCATAGTGAATGAGTATTAAAAATGCACCCTTAGTGAACCCGGTAACAAAAATAGCCCCTGTGGTGCCCCAGTAATAATAATGCTTCCACAGTGTACCCTGTAATCAGATCTTCTATTGTGCCTTCAGTAATATTAATGCCTCCTATTGTGTATCTGGTAATAATAATGTCTTCACAGTGCCCCCCAGTAATATCGCCCCACTACCCTCAATAATGTCCATATACTGCCCCCAGTAATGTCCCCCACTGCTCCCAGTAATGTCCCTATAATGTCCCCAGTAATGTTTATCCCCCTACTGCCCCCAATAATCATCCTATAATGACGACAGTACGGAGCAGAAAATTAATGGGTTCCTGGCCAAGTTGCTGGTGCTACAGTCCCTCCCTTTCCAAGTGGTGGACTCTGCACCTTTCAGAGAACTCATGGCTTTTGCCAAGCCAAGGTGGAGAGTACCAAGCCATCATTTCTTTGCCAAAAAGGCAGTACCAGCCCTGCACACACATGTAGAACAGAAGGTGGGCCAGTCCTTGAGCCTGTCGGTATCTGCCAAAGTGCACGGCAGCGCCAACGTGTGGAGCTGTAACTACAGTTAGGGACAATACATGTCCTTTACGGCCCACTGGGTGAATGTGGTTCCTGCACAGCCACACCAGCAACTTAGCAAGGTGATGCCGCTTCCGCCTCCACGTTCTCACGCTGTTGGTCCTGCGACAATGTCCACCTCTGCCTCCTCATCCTCCACTGTGTCCTCAGCCTCCCCCGCAGGGACAATTCACAGTGCCCCACAGCATACCACATGTGCAGGGGACGGCGGTGTCATGCTGTTCTGCACCTCATTTTCCTGGGCGAATGGAGTCACACGGGGAGGAACTGCTCTGTGTCCTTCATCAAGAAATCGAATCCTGGCTTCCTCCGCGAGGGCTGAGTCATGCACCCTGCATGGCACCCGTGTTCAATCTGGTTGTCAAGTGGTTCCTGAAGTCTTCCACCCATTTTCAAGACATCCTAAAAATGGCCAGGAAACTTTGCATGCACTTCAGCCACTTATACACTGCAAAGCACACCCTCCTTTAGCTACAGAACGGCATCCGCCAACATAGGCTAATATGCGACGTTTCCACCTGTTGGAACTCCACCCTTCATATGTTGGACCAACTCTACGAACAGATAAAGGCCATAAACGATTTCTTGATGATCCAAGTGGACAGGAGTACTCCCCTGTGTAACCTCGATGTCAGCCAGTGGCAGACACCTGCTGTTTGCTCAGGCACTTTGAGGAGGCGACGTTATTTGTCAGTCGCCAGGACTAGGGGATGAACAACGTCATTCCACTGCTTCATGTCCTGGAACAGATGCTGGTAATTCTGGCTGGTCAGGGGACTGGAGATGTGGCACCTACATCTAATGGCCACATAAGCCCTGTGGAGGCTGAACTGGAGGAGGAGGAGAACATTGGAGCACAAGCAATGTGTAGTGAAATGGGTGGTTTTAATGCACAGGTGACAAAAAAAGGAGGAGCAGGAGCAGCTAGAGCAGCTACAGGGTGATGAGGAAGATGAGGCAGAGGACCCAAACACACAGTGGCAGTTTGCAGTGGAGATGGAGCCAGGGAGTCCCTCCGAGTCACTTGCACAAATAGCCCGATGCATGCTCACTTGCTTGCATAGTGACAGCCAAATTGTCACCATTCGGCAGAGGGATGACTTCTGGCTCTCTACCTTGTTGGACCCTCGTTATCGGTCTAAAATAGGGAACTTTTTTACACTCGCTGAAAGGGAGGACAAACTAAAATATTATAGAGACATCCTATGTAGTCACTTGGTCGCTGCCTATCTGCGCCATTGTCCATCCTCTTGAAGGTCTGACCGGGGGGGCCCTCCCAGCTCCATCAGCAGCAACTTAAGTCTAGAGTCGCTGACGAGCAGCTTTCTTAACCCGCCTAGTGAAGAAAATACTCACCAGCAGAAACTACTCACTCACCAAAAGCTGTCCTGCCCGACCAGTAGTGTGGCATCAGAGTGGGTGTTTAGTGCAGCAGGGGCCATAGTTACCCCAAGAAGAACCCGCCTGCCCACTCGAAATGTGGAGAGACTGACCTTTGTTAAGATGAATCAGGCATAGATCAGCCAGGATTTCCACCCACCAATGCATGATGCACCAGACTAGATCATCCATGGTGCCACACCAACACTTTGACTTTCTTCTGTACCTGCCTCAGCTACTATTCTGATGCTGCCACCTGCCTGATGCCACACATCTGATGCCAATTGCTCCTTCTTTCACCCACCATCTTCAGCTGGTACTGGTATTGCCGCCCACCTCCCCACTCTGTCAACGGGTCACTCTGTGGTCTCCTAATGCTGTTGCCACCTTGCCACTCTGTGGTCTCCTGATGCTGCTGCTACATCCACACTATGTCACCTTGCCACTTTGTGGTCTCCTGATGCTACTGCTACCTCCACGCTATCATTGTGCCACCCTTTGGCCTCCTCCTGATGCTTCTCCCGTCACCTCCACACTCTGTCATTGTGCCACTCTGTGGCCTCCTGATGATGCTGCTGCCACCTCCACACTGTCATTGTGCCACCCTGTGGTCTACTCCTGATGCTGTCACCTCCACACTGTCATTGTGCCACCTTGTGGCCTCCTCCTGATGCTGTTGCCACCACCTCCACAGTGTCATTGTGCCACCCTGTGGCCTCCTCCTGATGCTGCTGCCACCTCCACACTCTGTCATTGTGCCACTCTGTGGCCTCCTGATGCTGCTGCCACCTCCACACTCTGTCATTGTGCCACTTTATATGTATTTAGGCCTACAATAGCTAGAAAAGCATATCAAAGAAAGGATACCATAGGGTAGTATGTTCCAGATTATTAGGCTGGTTGATAGTACAAAAATGGAGGGTCATCTTAAATGGTTGTGCTAGAGATAGGCACAACACTATTCCAAGTTTGTGGGAAAAAAATATCCAGTTGCCAGGTATGCAGCCGTCATGTCCAAATCTTCAAGAGGAGAAGCCCAATCTCTCCAAAGGCAATTTAGTAGAAATGTAGCAGGATCACACTGGGGTGCAAATACACCGGCCAGGACACTTGTAGTAAAGATGAATAAATTCTTCTTTATTGAATAGTGCTCATCAGATAAAACAACGCGTTTCGGGGATACTCAAGTCCCCTTCATCAGGTCAAGAGACTTGATGTTAACATAATACATATTGCAGGTATTTATACATAAAAAAAAAACACCAGGGGAAACACATGGGGGCAGCCCTAGGGGAGTGGCACAATCCCCCAGGTGTTTCATAATTTGCATATTGGGGTGCAAGCATTTGGCACTTCAAAAGCATGAATACAATAAAATGTTGGGTTAGTGTATCCTTCGTCTCCTTATTTATATATTAAGGGTGTCAAAAAGATAAATAGAAATGGATTTCAAATAAGCAGGAATTCGGGTTGCTTGGATCACGTGATCGCAACTCCGGCGATCACGTGACCCATTGCCATGGTGCGGGGACGATTTTAGTGTCTTCTGCTGACAGAGAGTGGAGGGCTGGCAGTCACAGTGGGGAGTGGGGGGAACTCCCCACCGTACACTATGAGGAAAACAGGGTAGCAACTAAGCCAGGACACTGTGAAAAGGGAGCTGGTCACCTCCTATTGCATCCCTAATCCTCACCCTTACTCCTAACCGTATGAGCGGACCTGGATGGTAGGATGGCTCATACCCAGGAAACCTAGAACCCAGGAACCTGAGTTGCCCTGATAATCCCTCAAATAAAGAAAGGACTGAGACAACCTGTTTCTTCCCAGACATGGATGAACAGGAGTCTCACAGGCCTAGCTGCAAAAGAAAGGACCGGCAGAGCACAGCAACTAAATGGGCAGGTAATAGCCCAGAAACAGCTCGCACTTACCTTCCACGGCAAAAACGATGACTGAACCCCCATCTGGACAGGATGCATGGCGACCCCCAGCAGAGCTGCACACTGACTTGTGGTTCCCCCTCCGGGGAACCCCGAGACCCCCTTCCGGAAGTACAACACACAGAGAACATGTCTAGCAAACATGATGGACTACAGACACCAACAGACCAGACATGTAACAACCACTAGACAAGACAACAACCACCCATACATAAACATCACAAAACATATGCAAGATTAGTGAAGGGAAGGTAGACAACGAGATGACATACAGTAGATGACATCGGGGAGACATCGATGTCCCACTAGGGGGCTCTCAAGGACTGGGCAGAAAGAACACCCAGGACAGTAGCATAGCTCCAGCACAAACAGAAGCTGGAGTACAGCTAACTCCAGCCTGGAAGCCACAGGTAAGATAAACACCAAGTGGCCACGCCCAAGCAGGTAGTCACCCCCTCCAGCACCAGACAGGGAGGAACCATGATATGAGGGGCAGAGCGCATACATGCTGCATAAACAACACGTTTTCCCAGGCAACAGCATGCACAGCAACCGTGTCACGTCGCACAACACCGAGGCAGTGACACTTGCGCTTGCTGGATCGTCACATGACCGCCGCGTCACGTTATCGCTGCTTGAGATGGCCGCGCGATACAAAAGAGAGATGAAGCAAGTTAGGTCATGTGATCACTCATAGCGCAGTCACCTGACTTGTTAAGATGTGGATGTAGTAATAGAGGTTGTCTTCTGGGAGACTATTGATATAACCCTAAAATTTCCACATATAGGGGTGAAAGAAAGGGAGGAATTAAAATGTGATAAAAACATATTATATAAAAAACATATATTATATAATCTAAAGGAATTTATGCAACATTATTATAAATATAAACAAAAAAAATGAAGTTGCTATATCCACAATAAAAGATAAAATGAAATAAATGCTGATGAAGTAGTAATCTCAAAGTGAATCATGATTGAAATATTGAATATTGTAGGTAAAATATATACTCTAGGCACATAGAGGTTATTGCATGGTTGGTGAAATATATACTTTGAATATTAAACGTTATCGCATGGTCAATCACATAAAAAAAATGGGAGAGGAAATAAATAAATAAATAAGTGGTTGTATGTAAAAGATGTGGTTTAAGAGGGTTCAAAGATTGATTACGAATGCCTCATTTAACCCATATAGACTAAGAGTATTCCGTTTTTAAATTCAGTACATCTCACAACATCTTATACATTGTGGATTCTTACGCTGGTGAACTGGTATTTGTTCAATAGGTGAAATTGTAAACCCTGAAAAAGCTCCCTCGTGACAATTTGCGGCATGTCTTGACCCACTGTGTTTTTGAAATTTATTTTTTATGTTTGACCTGTGTTTATTTAATCTATTCCATAGAGTTTATATAGTACACCCCACTTATTGTAGGCCACACTGACATTCTATAACATAGATCACATGTGTGGAAATGTGCCATTGTGTGGCCTCCTGATGCTGCTGCTGCTGCCACCTCCACACTGTCATTGTGCCACTCTGTGGCCTCCTCCTGATGCTGCCTCCACCTCCACACTCTGTTATTCTGCAACTTTGTGGCCTCCTGATGCTGCTGCCACATCCACACTGTCATTGTGCCAGTCTGTGGCCTCCTCCTGATGCTGCTGCCACCTCCACACTCTGTCATTGTGCCACTCTGTGATGTCCTCATGCTGCTTCCACCTCACCCCACTTCATCATTTATTTGACTCTTCTTCTGATCTGTCAGAAGGAAGGAAAAAAGAGACGCACAACGGATCCTGTCTATGTAACAGCTGTAAGGCCTGCATGACATGGTCCCTATGCATGATAATTGGCTTATGATTTGGTAGCCAAAAGTAGAAGTGGGTACAAAACACAGAAGACATGCAAATATTCCATTCATGTGTCATCTCTGTTTTCTCCACTTTTTTTTTTTTTTGGCTTTAGCAATACCGATGGATTACTGACCAAATGCTGACCAAATGAAGGCGGATGCTCCACAGACCGGATCCATTTTTTGGGGGTTATTGTTCTGACGGATCAGAGGAAAGGCAAAATAATCAGTGACGTCAACACAAACTTACTGCTGACACCCTCTCCACTCTATCGGGGGGCTCGTATAAGCGTTTAATAGAACAGGTTCTGTAGACATGTATGTGGAATCAGCTGACGATGGTGTAAAAGGAGTGTGCTTCTTCTTGACACTAACATTGACCTGTAAGGCTGAGTTCACACTTGAGTTATTTGGTCAGTTTTGGCCCCATAACTGCCTAAATAAGTGAAGTGTGCAGTGATTCTAAGAGCGACGCCTGTCATCTGCATGTCATACTGACTCACAGTATTATTTCACTACCACAGCAGACTCCCTATGCATGTTCCTGCAAGGTACAGTGTTCTACACCACTATAAAGACTCTCTGCAGCCAGGAGATAGCCGTTTTTTAACGCGATTTGCCACGAATAAATTTGGATCGAACCAAATTTTTTCTGAAAATTCAGAGAACCGGCCAAATCAAATTTTTTAGAAATTCGCTCATCTCTAATTACTATACTATACGATGGCTTTCCATTGTTTTTTATGTCTCTGAACCTTCCACAGAATTTTCTATCCTGTCAGAACAACTCCTTGTTGTCAAGCTTTAAAACTTTACTATAAAGGTAACCAGATCCTCTTGTCAATGCTCTCAGCATTGACATCTTATTAATCTGAATTCTGTATTTCTTATAATTTGCTGACGATTTCTATGACAATAAGAAGCAGGAACAGGGGTTTCCGTGGCAACCAAGTTTTCTTTCGGAATGAGGTGCTGAGAAGAGGTGGGTCACCTCTCTGCTGAGCCTTGATGATTTTGGATGATCACAGATTTCTGCCTGTTTCGCTTGAAAAAGACTCTTTAGTTGCCAAGACGAGAATCACGTAGACCCTTGTAAAACTTTACAAAGGTTTCCATT
>JAKVIS010003667.1:0-16401 GCA_033119425.1 Bufotes viridis
TATGACGAATACATTCGTCATATTCGTCATCCTCGCTAATTCTAGATATGAAACCAATAGGAAAGTAGCCTTAAGTACAAATCGCAATATGCGATTATTTAAATCGCATTTTAATCGCGATAACTAGAAAAAATGACGAATATTCGATTTCGACGAATACGAAACGAATATTCATTCGAATATTCGCGAATTTCGTCGAAATCGAATATGGCACCTGCCGCTCATCACTACTCCCATAGATGCAATCCACATCCAGACATTTATGGCCCATCATGTGACTATACTATAAATGGTCTAAAGTAGGAATACCTCTAAATATTCACAGGAATGAACATGTACCAGAGGGACTGCTGAAACCATGGGCAGTAGCCATAGGCAAGGGCTACATGTGCATCAATTTTTATAACGGTAGTCAATGATGTCGCACTGCGACATACCGCGTATGCGACACAACAGTTGCAACAAACCCATCCAAGTTAGATTTTTGTGCGACTGTCACAGTGTGATACCATTGACTATCATTGTAAAAATGTTGGGCGAGTTTGGTGCGGCACTAATGTTTCAATGTAGTTGCACTGTTTTTGCTGCGTGACACATCGCTGTGTAGCCGTAGCCCAAGACCGAGCAAGCAACAGAAAAGCCTATAGGGGTTAAAAAAGTTCTATAATTGTGCATATCCTAGCTATACTGTACGTTACTTAAGTGAATCTCGATTTTACAGCAATAACATTACTTACAAGGAGTTAACTTGTTCTATGGAGTTTGGAAATGTTCGATAAGCTCCACCAGAAGTGAAGGAGAGTTGACGATAATATCCTAAAAAGCAAAAAAACATTTATACATTTCTTACAATAAAAGTATTCTATGAAGAGCTATTCTGCTACAAGACCACAGAGATGTACGGTAAATTAACGGGCTCCACCACTCACCCGCTGACATTAAACTCTTCGCCTTTTGGTATGTTTCCTCCTTTAGTTGTCCGGTGGAATTCAAATAGTCTATTACATCTGGAATAACAGCTATGCGAGCAATATTTTGTTCACCAGAACCATAGGGTTGCATGACTAGATCCTCAAGGTGTTGTAATGGGAGTCCAACGATATCACCTGTAGAGGGAATATTGAGAAGTCATTGAAGTTTCAGAACTATGTATATTTAGTAGCAATAAGCCTTACGACAAACACATTCTACTTCCCTTACAGAAAGCTCAGATTCTGGGAATTAGTGAATGGATACGAAAACTTATAGAAGTCTTGTGATTTCTATGGACATTTCTTTTCTAAGCATTTACCCACAGGGGTAAGGACACTGGAGGGGCATTTCTATCATTGTACACTCGCATGTGTGACAAATCACTGAATAAAGTGGCCTAAATGGGAGGAGATGCTCAGAACCCCAAATACTGTAGCATATTCTTAACCTGGGGAGCAAAACCTCCACATGTGATGCGCTGCAATGGCAATCCCCAGCAAAAAATGCATACAATTGAGCATGCCGGTAGCGGACCATATGTGCCACAAAAAAAAAAATCTTACACAAGATGAAATCATGTGTGGATTAGACTAGAAGAATAAATAAATGTATGGAATGTGCCATTTGTTATCTTTGGTAGTAGCCTGCTAGCCTGTTCTAGGTGGGGCTCACAGTCTCCTCCCATTGAATTTGTGATGTTCCTTTGGAGATTTGTGGAAGCTTGGCGGTGAGTCGGACCTTAGCACCTATCGGACAGTGTTCTCATACACTATAGGTAGGTTTAGCGGTAGGTCCCGTGCCAACTGAGATACCTTGACAGGGTGCGCGGGCTCCGATATGTTCTTGTATGGATTATATTGGTTAAAGTCTCATTTTAACATCTAGCGTCAGGGTTTAGCTTTGCATTTTTATATATTGTAGTGCACCTTTGCAGTGATTTATACAATGGCATGTGTCCAGAAATACTCACCAATGGCAGTCATGTAAGCAGTGGTGGAGCCTGGCACTGTATTATCAGGAGGAGTTATACTGATTGGCAGCTGAAGGTTTGTGTCTATAAAAAAGGTTAAATTGGAATCATTATGGAAAAAGATAAAAGGAGCAAATGTCTTAGATGAAAGGGAGCAGAATTTTGAAAGTGAGGAGTTTAATGAAAAGTGATGTTGGGGTAATTACTTACTTTCCACAAAGACTAGATTACTTGAAGTCAGTTCCTGATAGATTCCTTCAGGCTGAAAAACAAAGATGGAAATTTTGCAGTTCTTTGCCATTCTTTGTGGGGGACAAAACAGCAGCCACCAAGTGATGTAAGCACACACAAAGATCAAGATCCATAGATCCCAGACTAGCCTTAAGGTACCCATCTACAGGTAAGCATCAGCTACTGTTAGACCCAATCATTTTTGTCACGACTAGAGATGAGCGAATCAAAGTTGACGACATGCAATTCCATCCGAATTTCAGGAAAAGTTTGATTTGCACCGATTCCGAATTTCCTCACGCTTCGTGGTAACGAATCGCATGTTTTCCTAAAATGGCTGCTGCACATGTTAGGACATTGAGCAAGGAACTTTGGGAAAAAGGGATCACCCCCAATGCCATGCATGCAGTCAAACAGCAGCCAGCCCTGTGATGTCACAGCCCAATAAATAGCCTCAGCAGTGGTGTAACTAAAAATGACTGGGCCCCACAGCAAGTTTTTGAATGGGGCCCCCTCCCCCAGTAAGTTTTTCACAACCCCTTCCTTTCATGCCGCCCCCTTTCCTGTGGCTAGTAAAGACCGCTCTCTCAGACCAGGCCCCACAGCTGTTCCATCCGTGTTCTACACTGTCTATGCTGCCACTATATATAATTTCATTGTGTAATACTGTTAAGGGGCCCTGACAAAATCTTTTAGTACTTCTCCTCCTCTTGGATGGGCCCCTTCTGGGTCAGGGCCCCAAAGCAGCCGCTTCCCCTGCCTCCCCTATAGTTACGCCCCTGAGCCTCAGCCATCTTGGATTCAGCCATTTTCCAGTATGCTTAGTGCAGGGAGAGACATCAGCAGGTGCTAGGGACAGTGCTAGGAAAGACTTTAAAACTTATTTTGCTGTATAGAAATTTAGGGAAAGCATAGAGAGGAATTATTCCACAGTATTGAAGCAGATCAGGGTCCAATAGGGGAATGTATAGCGTGGGTAATAGGAACAATCCTATTACACCTTGCTCCACTGACTGGGGACCCAAATTGCCATTATACAGCTCTAATACCAGCAAACCACTCATGTTATTGGGGTGCAAATGCTGTTTGATACAGCCATTAACAGGGTTTATTACAAGGAAATATTATGGTAGACATCTACAAAGATGGGGCGTGGCAGCAGGGGGGGGGGGTCGCAGTGAGAGGCCTGAGCTCCCAGTGTCATCTAGTGGTCGTGTCTTGACCAGCAAACCCAGCGGTTCTTGAATGGTTGACTCGGTCATCCACTTTGACCCAAGTGACAGCAGACACCGACAGCTAAGAGTAAGTGGGTTCGTCAGACATAACCCTTAGTTGGCATGGCCCGGGAGCAGGCCCTGTGCCCTCACCTGTCCTCAACCCGCCTCTGACCTTTTCTGTTCCCTCAGCCAGAGAAGTATTATATGCTGTGGGCTCATATCCACTATACAGCGAGGACGAGCTACTAGAGGACAGTTAGCAGCTACTGGCCAGCAGATGTGGAAGAATCATCCGCTGCTTCCTCCACTAGGCGGGCAAGTAGTGATGAGGAGAGCAGCATGGGAGCTTGTGTTGCGAGCGGTCAGCCTCCTGACCCAGAGACCGTTGAGGAGGACATCAGTGACAGTACACGATGATGATGTAGCTGATCGCACTTGGGAGCCGGGTGCATTAGGGGCTTCATCATTATCGGGAGAAGAGGATGGCAGCTTGCCCATGAGGCAGCGGTGGAGCCAGCAGGGTAGCAGCAATGGGAGGTCGGGAGCCAAACGTGCCATGGGTAGGCCACCTGCTTGGGCCACCTGGGTGAAATCCATGACAAATCCAGAAAAAAAAAAAAAAAATGTGAATATCAATTACACTCAAGGCTCACCTCCACGATAACAGTGTTCACAACTGTGTCCTTGCGGCGAGGCTGTGAAGCGTCATTTGGTCCATCACACGCGACCAATATGACTGGTCTGAGCAGATGCAGTAATACTGAGCTCACCTGTGGAAGGGACAAAATCAAATAATCATAAGAATGAACTTGCAGATACTTGAGGAATTACTCAAGTTTAGGTCGGCACTCATACATCGGCATCGCTGCTCTTACCAATATTATTTGCTTGTATTTCCCAGGTGTAGGAGGCCCTACCATTGGGATTTACACAGACATCTTGCTGACCGTCCTTCAGTACAGCGGTAAATGCATTGGAGTTCTCCAGAGTAGCCTGGACCTAAAGTGGCAGCAAAGGAACTATATGTAGTAACTGGCACAAGCAACCACCAAGTGGTCAGAAGACAGTGCTACCAATACTATTATAACAGTGAAACAGTTTGTTCACCTTGATGCTCTGTTTCAAGTAATTGCGTACAACTCCTGTCATGGTCAAGGTTTCATCTCGGAGAACAGAATATGGCAAAGAGAGCTCCATGAAGAATGGAAGGAATGTTGTGAGATTAGCTGGATTTTTGGTCATACCAAAACCTGTTTCTTCAGAGGTACAGAAAGCAGTTCCATGCCATTTTGTGATGCTGTCTGGAACAGTTTCTGACAGAGTGGCCCGGCCTTCAGTACTAAACAAAAAGGACAGCAAAGTCAGAATATACAGAGACTGGCATGAGACCAGGCAAGGGAGCTAGAAAAGTGCCAGGGAGGTGAATACTCTGGGGTTCATTTACAAAATTTTTTTTTTTACTCCGGTCTTTGTATCCAGGCACTGGAATCAGGTGGAAAACCATAAGGAGGTAGACAACTAGTTTACGTTTTTTTCTTCATCTGAAGTTACAGTTATTACATATATATTCAGATTTCAGTAGTATTCTCCGTACACAGCAGACTCCTGTAAAGGTAATCCCACCAATGAGTTGTTCATGGCAGCCACTGGAAACTATAAAAGTGTATTAAGCCGGAAGCACTTGAACGGGAGCTGAAGTGAAGGGCTCTGCTGGCATGGCCACTACATACTGGACAGAGCATTCTGCTTCCAGTTCCATAAACGGATATAGTGAATAGTTTCCAGTGACTGCTATGAACAGAGGATTGGCATCATGCTGGGTGTTGGATCCCCATCGACCCGATATTGTTGAATTATCTAGAGAATAGGTCATCAATATCCAAGTCTCGGAAAAACCTCTTCAATCCAACCTGCAAATAAACGACTCTTCATAACATATGCCCTTCAGTTTCAAATCCTATTAACCTGGACTGCATCTGAGTACATTATACATATAAATAAAATTTTAATACTGAGGAGCATACTCTTGTAGTGCCTTTCAATTGCATATTGGATTAATCTGACTGTGGAGCCTTCATCTGGCACCACATCGCTGTCATGGAGTGGAGGTCTCATCTTCATTAATTGAGTGAGTATCACAGCAGACTGCACTAGCCATTTCAGCCATAACTGCACGCTATAGTGAGCGACTAAATGACATTGCAATTTATAACAATCAATAGAATAGAAAAACATTTAGTGATAAAGAAGACACTTGGATCCCATAGGAATACCATTATGGTAGACATCTACAAAGAACCACCTGTACCATCATACAAGGTAATACACTGGATTACTCTCTGGAGTTAACCTAAATTTCAAATTCTTCAAGCTTTCTAAAAATTGGTGAAATTAGCAAATTTGATAAAGATAAAAAGGAAATTAAAAAAACATTCTTGTAAAGGTTATTAGATTGACATGTAGTTAAAATGAAGATACTTACTCAAGAGGAACCATAACCCATAAGAAGGTATCAGAAAAGTTTGATCGAACAGATTCCTGTGGTGCAGCGTCAGATGCACTGGATTCTAGACTGGCAAATTTTAAATTAGCACCACCAAAACCGCCACCACCGCTAGCACCGCCAGCACTGCTGCCTATGACGAGATGGGAAGTTTAGAACTTGATGTATGAAAATTTAGGAATATTTTCACAGAAGTTAACAAAAACATGTAAAACCAGGCAACTCACCAGGTTGGACAATAGATACTGGTGGATTCTTATCACAGACTTCAGGTTTTCTTACCCTCACACTTGTTCCAACAACCAGCCCGACTGACTGAAAAAAGGGAGAAAAATATGCTACGTTTTTATTTTACTATTATTTTTTTAATCTACACTTGTGGTGCAGCTTTCAGAAAATCACAATACAAAATTTGGAGTTTACATCATGTTTGAGAGATTAGTTTCATACATTGTATTTATTTTTTTCCTTTCCAGCACAAGGGAGAATGTATCCCTGGGGCCAAAACCCAAACCTCTTTTGATCTAAATAGACAATCTTGTAAACAAGATGTAAACCTAGAACCATTTGCTCCTCAACCGGCAGAAGCCTACATACCTTTAGATTATTATAGCTGTCACCTTCTGTTGTGCTGCTCACAGGTACATAGTATCTTCCATTGCAGAAGACCAACTTGTCTGGGTCCTCACAGGGGGGAGCTGGCTCTTCAACGTCAAATCCAGCCACATTGTAACCATAGGAATAATACCTGCCAGAGCTGAAGATCTGGAATGGAGTGGTCAAGTTAGATGCGGTCTTAAAATTTGTTCTGCCTCACATCACTAATCCCCAACAGTGCCACCCATAAACCAAGACATATTTTTGCACACTGACCAGCCCATGATTGAAAGTAGATGAACATTTTCTAACTACTTACTCTGTCTGCTGAGAACTGCTCATAGGGGTTCAGAATCAAGAGGCTGGAATCAATCACACGCAGTGCACAGTATGAATTTGGGTCTGCTGAAAGCTGTACATCAACCGTGGAACCTGGAGCTACTTTTTCTTCTGAGAAAGTCATAGAAACCTAAAATGATATATGTATGTATAAAGAGCAATGAAGACCAGTCCTGGTACCTGAGGACTCCCAAAGGTTCCTCTACCACATGAGAGATAAACAGTACAATAAAGAGCATAAGATGGATTGGAGGCCCCAATAACGATTTATCATTGATGTCATGCCATCAATCCACTAGACAAAGCTCTACATAGAGACATCTGATTGTGGAACATATATGAACAGTTTGGTTAGAAAACCAGTATTCTGAAACAATATGAACAAAGACAATCTACTTCACCTCCTTGCTATACCTTCTAGGAAGGAGTGGAGCTACAAGGTAGGTGCTATAGAGTTATGCGCGTCCATATACCTGATTTTTGAAGCACTTCTCAATGTTGAGACTGACTGTATCAGCAATCATTTCATTCTCCAAAAGACTGTATACAACCAAATCAGCACGGGGGGCCATGTCAGCAGAAACTGGGAGATCCAAGGAGAAAGAACCATTCCTTGCTGAAAAGAGACATTGAGGTTTTAGTACTCTTGCTATACGGATGTCACTATTAGGAGATTGATTACATTTCTCCAGGAAGGAATTTTTTTTCTATCAGGATTTTTTTTTATTCCTAGGATGAGTAAAATAAGCTTCTACATCAAAATAGTTTTTTGCTTCTCTCTGGATCAACACAGCTTGTAAGTCTAAACTGGATGGGCATATGTCTATTATGCTGCAATGTGTAGCCTCACCTACACAGAGTTCCCTGTGCACCATTTGTGATGAGGATACCAGGCCAAAAACCCCATGGGGAGTCCATGACATTTCCACATAGACACTGCACAGGTGTCCACGACAGATTAGCCCCATTGAATGGCCCTGAAGCAGTGGACTGTTCTGATCCAAAGTGTGAAGCTCATCAGAAATCTAAGAGGCTTCTGCTAAAGATTTTCAGGGGAATTACCATCAAAATAATCTGCTGTGAGAACATCCCCTTACTATGATTTTTGTCAGAACTTGTGTGAAACCACATCAAATACAGTAGTATGAATAGTGGCCATTGTGTGTAGGTGTGGAAACATTGATGTCAATGGTGATTTACAGTATCTGCATACAGTCTGAAACCTGAAATCAGAAGTGGCAGGTAATTAAAAGGGGTTCTCCAGGAATTAAGAAAATGAAACTACTTATATAGTACTTTATTATAAAAAATATTACCAAATACCTTCCATTAGTTAGAATGCTCGTTTTGTCTGGGGAGCAATCAGGGGAAATAAAATAGTCGCAGTCCTGTAAGTACACACAAAACCTGTCCTAATCCCACAGGAGGACAAGTTACTTCACAACACTGAGCCAAAGAACTGCCTCATCCTCCTCTCTGATTGTCAGGAATTATTATCCTGAGTACAGCTGATAAGATCTTCTGCTGAATCGCTATGGGAATATAGATTTCATGAGACAGACATGAAGTAAATAGAGGACTAACAGGACAGACTGTGGTAATGTGGGGCAGTGGTAATGGAGACTGCATACAAGAGCTGCTGCTCATTAGCCACATCCCCATCTCCTCTCCGTACTTCATGTCTCCTCATGAGCTCCATTCCTACAGAGATTCCGCTGGAAGATCTTATCAGCTGTATTCAGGGTCATCCCTGACAAGAAGAGCAGAGAGGAGGATGAGGCAGCTCTTGAGCTCAGAGTTCTGAAGTAACTTGCCCTGCTGTGTGATTAGGACAGGTTGTGTGTTTACTAATAGGTCAGCTGCCATTTTATTTCTCCTTATCATCGCTCCCGAGACAATACGATCCATTATTACTAATGAAAGGTATTTGGGAATATATTTATAATAAAAGTACTATTTGAGCATTTTCATAGTTCCTGGAGCACCCCTTTAACACAATCACAGCAGCGCATCCTCAGGTTTTGCTTCTGTAAGATCACAAATATATATATTAATAAACCCAAATGGGGCTTTGGTTTAGGTCTGCTTTAGACTCAGTTAACACAATACCATATTTTAAAGCACAAACACACAGTACACACACACACACACTACTAGACAGGATAGGTGATAAATAAATCACAGTCAGTCCACCACTTCATTCACTTCTGATGTATACAGAGCTCTGTCAGTCCCATACAAATGAATGGAGTGGAGGACCAACATGTGCACTACAACTTAATTCAGAGAGTGGACTTGGACTCCAAGAACTGAGGTCCCATTTCCTCATGTGAATGCAGCAGCAGGTCGTGCTGGCATGCTTCAAATTCATTCTCTATGGGAGTGCCAGAGATAGCACAAGTGCTGCAATTTGTCATTTTCAGAACATCCATAGAAAATCAATTAAGTGGCAGTGCATGAGCATAAACAGGGGAATGGACTTCACTGTTTAAGGGATTGGTGGGTGTCTCAAAATCGGATCACTTGGTTAGATGCTTCTCCACCATCTTGTGGATAGAGGATACGTTTAACAACCTTGGCACACCCCCTTTAATAGAGGTAGGGACCCCTGTTCAGCATCCTCATCCCTTGACCTGGTTCTAGAGGAACAGTTTCACATAAAAATAAAAACAAAAGGTTTGATTTGAATGAACACTGTAATGCTCAATTTATCCTCTGGGGGCACTGCAGTGAATTCAGACTCTTGCTGCCAAGTTTTCCCAAGGGAAACACAATATTTGGTACAAATACACAAACTTACAGCTGCCTAAATCAACATCCTTCTGACCACTCTGGACAATGGCCGACCTTGACAACACCTAGAAGTAAAAACAACAAATTGTGGTGTCAGAATAAACAGACTATAGGGACATTTCTTCTATTCACATTCCATAAGTACTGCACCTCTCACTGTGTAAAGGCTGGGTTTACATGTCCCTATAGCAATCGGTCTCCTTCAATGAACGAGCAGCCGACTGTCATGAAGAAACACTTTCTTTCCAACAGTTGGCTGCTCGATCAGTAAAGGAGACCACCATATTTACATGCAGCAATTCATAGTATGAGAATGAGCGGTCGCTATTGCAATCCTCTGTCCTCATACAGAATCATTATTTCTGGGCAGCAGATCACCGTTTAGACCGCATGATTTGCTGCCCAGGAACGATGATTGATGGTGCCTGCATGAATGACAGGATCACCCAATGAACGAGCATTCCCCTCATTCATTGGGTGATCAGCGGCACATTTAGATGGGAAGATTGTCAGAAACAAGTGTTTCTGTCATTCCCGATAATCTGCATCAAAATAAGGTTGTGTAAATCCACCTTAGGGCGGGTTTGCATTGCTGTTACTGAATTCCGTTATAAGTTCCATTATAACAGAGTTATAATGGAATTTTAGTGACAAAATGCAAAACTGAAGCCTTTAAGAGGGATTCCGTTTTGCTCTGTCCTAATACATGTCTCATGGGGTCACAACGGTTTCGATTGGTTCCTGTCGACAGGACTATTTTTTTTCCATCGAGTATAACGGAACCAAAACGGTACAGTTATATGTCCCCATAGACATGTATTAGGACGGAGCAAGACAGAATGCATCTTAACGGCTTCAGTTTTGTATTCCATCCTAAAATTCTGTTATATTCCGTCATAACCTATCAACGGAGTTCAGTAACGCCAATGCAAACCCGCCCTTAACTGTACACATCAGGACATACCAAGCTGTAACTAAACACATTAATATACAACCATCACATTCGGAGGGGCAAAGGGCTAGCATTAACACTTCTGTCTCTTGAACATCTCCGATCTATACTGAGCTGTGAGGTTGGTATCGCACATGGGTTTTTGGCAGTAAAATTGTGTTTTGACACAATTTTAGGGAACTTGAAGATGTTGCATGATAGTCTATAGAAAATATGAAACATGGGCCTAAGACTTTTTTTTGTAGTGCCATATTCACCCTTTCATGGTCAGAGATTTTTCAGCTTTTTTTTTTACTGCAGATCCATTCTCTGGATAGATCATCAGCATCTGATTTGTGTGGGTCTGACACCCAATATCCCTGCTGATCAGCTGTTTGCCGTTCACTTCAATGGGACTTAGCCATGCCCAGTAATACTAGTCGTGATGTCACTGGGCCTGAGGTAAACAGCAAGAATGCCACGGCACTATTGCCAGTGTCACCGCCTTCTCAAATAGCAGGGACCCCTGCCGATCAGATACTGATGATCTATCCAGAGTACAAATCAGACTTAAAAAAAAAAAAAAGTAAACAAACAGTTCTACAAACTTAAAAATGGTATCAATGAAAAGTACAGTTGACCCCCTACACAGCGCCATCAAACATAAATATAAAAATGTTTTACGGCTCAGAATTTCTTTTTTCTTCTTCACAATTTCTTTTAAGTATTAAACCACAAAAATGTGATAAAATTATGCAATTGTATTGACTCGCAGAATGAAGTTCATGGGTTGTAAAAACAAAACCCATTAAACTAGGAAGGAATTTTTTTCCCGCAATTTCACCCCAGTTGTAGTATTTTTGAGCTTCCCACTATTGTATGCAATATTAAATGGTGTCTTAAGAAAGTACAACTTGTCCTGCATAAAAACAAGCCCTGATAATAGTGATGTGAACGGAAAAATAAAAAAAGTTATGGCTCTAGGAAGGTAGGAAGTGAAAGATTAGAAAAAAGAATTAATGCATCAGGAAAGGGGATATGGCCAAAAATGCCTCAAGGAAATGCTACAAAGACGCTGATACAGTAAGGTTTTCTTTCTTAGGCTCTTTTAAAACCATGAAAAAAGTGCGTGTGAAGGCACCATAATACAGAATTAGGCTATATGCACACGACAGTTGTTTTTTGCTGTCCGCAAATCGCGGATCCGTTTCCTTTTTTTTTCACATCCACATCCGTTCCGTGTGTCCGCAAATTTTGTAGGTTGTGTTTCCGTGTGTCTTCCGTTTTTTTTGCAGATCCGCAAAAAAAACGGAAGGCTTGAAACAGTTTCTTAAAGTACCTGCACAAGTGCCCTGGTTTGCAAGCAACCATCCGCAAAAAAAACGGATGCGGATGGAAAAACGGAAGGCTTCAGTGTGGCTTCCGTTTTTTTTGCGGACCCATTGACTTCTATGGGTCCGCAAACCGTTTTTTGCGGACAAGAATAGGACATGCCATATTTTTTTTGCGGACGTGAAATGCGGAATACGGACACGGACAGGAAACCGAAGAGGCATCAGTTTTTTTTGCGGATCCATAGAAATGAATGGGATCCACAAAAAAAATGGAACGGAAGCCGAGAAAAAACACTGTCGTGTGCATATAGCCTTATAAGATTAGTGCAGGGATGGGCAAATTGCAGCTCTCCAGCTGTTGCAAAACTACAACTCCAAGCATGCAAAGACTGCTTACAGCTATCAGCCTACAGCAGGGCATGGTGGGAATTGTAGTTTTACAACAGCTGGAGAGCCGCAGTTTGCCCATCACTGGATTAGGGGACCGTAAGGGGTCATTTTCTATCAAATACCATATTACAGGATAATATTTCCAGGAGACATTCCAAGCTCTATAACATGGCACACTATAGAAGCACAGAGTGTCTGTGGTTCCGTAGTAATAAGTTGCAGATACCTAGCACTCTCATGGTCCTGCTATGTAAAATTACTAGGCCTTCACCTAGCAAATGGCTCTCAACAGTAGACAAGCTTAGTAACTCTTTGAACCAGCTAGAGATCATCTCTACTCTTGACCTACTACTTAAGCGTATAGACCACACTCACCAGATAATTGAAAGTGGCCGTGTTCACTCCAGGACCAGTTCCTTCTGGGCTCATGATGTATGCAATATCAATACTGTGGCTCTGTCCACAGCTCAGTTCTCCTTTAGGTTGTTTAACTTGTACGAAGCTTCCAGAATAGGAGTAGAAACGGTAAACTGTGTGTTCGGCAGTGGGGTAGTCTCTTTCCGACCATTCAGAAAAATAGCACTGATCAGGGTTTGTGTAACTTATCTGTGTAGAAGTAGAAAATCAAAAGATTAAAACAAAAAAATGTTTTTTTCCAGAAAGTTAACATGTTTAGTAGGCTCATATTAATACAATTATTGTACTAGATGCTTTTGTGCTATAGCTTTACTATTAGTCCACATCTTCCACCTTCAAAAACATATCTAACCTCCACTAGTGTTGAGCGTGAATAATCGAATAGCAAATTATTTTTGCGAATATCGGCACTTCGCAAATTCGCGAATATTGCGCTATATATTCGCTATTTCGAATATTCGTTTTTTTTTTTTAGTTGTTAATCCTTGTTGCTCTCTGGTTGTCTTCCCACTTCCCAAAAGCTGTTCTTACCTGTCCGGAGGATTCCTGGCTCCCTGCCCGCTCCAGTTAATGCCCGTTGCCGCTTCTGCCGACTTCCCGTGTGCATGGGAACGCCTCCGTGCTAAAATGTACTGTCAGATGTGAGAATCACGATCTCACAAATTTGACTAAGTTGTAATCGCAATGTGATTAATATAACCTGAATTACTCGCATTGCGAATTCAACTTCCTAATGGTTCCTAATGGTTGTATTGCTAGAATAAAATACAAATATCACAAATTCATGAATATAGCACTATATTCTCAATCTTCGTTATATTCTAGCAAGCCAACCATTAGGAACCCAGCTCTAAGTTTAAGTTGCAATGCGATTATATGTTCGCTTCGTGTCTGAAATTTAGAGCTGAGTTCCTAATGGTTGTTCCTAGAATATAATGAAGATTGAGAATATAGTGCTATGTTCGTGAATTCGTGATATTCGTCATCTTTGTTACATTCTAGCAATACAACCATTGGGAACTTAGCTCTAAGTTCAATTCACAATGCGATTATATGTTCACTTTGCGAATTAAATTTAGAGCTGAGTTCAAACACTAACACCGCGCGCACTACTCTGTGGTTTGAGATTGCCAACCAACCTCTTCCTATTGCCACACACGTGCACACTACAATGCTGGTATTTCAATCATACCTTGATATAGATGTCCGTACTGTAGTTTTATATCATGTGGCGATCTTCACTCCTCTGCATTGTGTGGGGCAGCAGGACAGATCAAAGGGAAGAAAGTTGCAATGTCGGCTATTAAAACAGTATTCAAATGTGGGAGCTCGCCTCCCGGCCGGTGGCGATGTGCTCCCGTTACCTGTTACTCTCGCTCACTTCTGAGCGGGTGACATCACCACAAGCAAACTACGGATGGCAGCAAGGGTAAAACACCCAACGCGTTTCGAGTACATGCGATACTCGGATACTCGGATTTGCAAATTCTGAGATGTTCTGCTCTTTTCTACAGCCAAACAGTCCGTTTTTTTGCATGCAGTTTTGGAAGTCAAAGACCAGGAGTGGATCATAAAAGGAAATTATAAAGGTCAGATAGGATTTCTCTTTTTTCTATTCACTTCTGGCTTTGGCTTCCAAAACTGCATTCAGACACATGACTGGGTGGCCGTACACCAACCTCTGTTCCCCAAAGCACGGTATTCCATAAAGATGGTTTGCAGATGTCAACCATTTTATAGGTTCCATTATTATCAAACTTAAAACGTCTGCAGACTATAAAACACATTCTGAAAAACAGTGTGGACATGTCTACTGGATGTGTCCAACATGGAATTATGCAAAAGCAAAAAGTCACTGCTTCATTGTATTGGCTCTGTAATTAGGTACAATTTGTTAGTATACTCACCCTGACAGTAAAGTTGACGTCAACCATATTAGAGGTGTCTATTGCATGTTTAAACCGGCCATCTGCATCAGTTATTGCCTTCTGAGGTTCACCATTGTTAACCTGCACTTCGATTTCTTGATTAGGCATTGGTTGACTATTCTCATCTGTTAGTTGTCCCTAGATGATCAAATAAATGAGGTTATAGTCATAGTTTATAAAAACCATTAAAACTCCAATTAGTGTGAAACTTTTACAGCAAGGATTATGTGGTACAATTTTTTTAATATATAGAGGAAGTCATACTGACCATTTTTGTAGTTTACTTTCATTACTGAAATTGTACGTTTCTATTAGAAATATAGCTCCAAAATGGCCCATTTTGTGCCTTAGTGAGGCTCCCTGTTTTTTGTTTACCTAACTGGAGACACGCTCCACACTGACTTCTGCTGCTGATAGGATATAGAGAGAGCCAGCAGCAGTCAGTGTACAGCATGTCTCCACAGGGAGCGACGCTAAGGCATAAAATGGTATTTTTTTTCTAGTAGAAATGTACAATTTCAGTAATTAAAGAGGCTCTGTCACCAGGATCAACCCTATTAAACTAGACATATTGCCTGGCAGGGCTCATCATGCTGACCAAAACTATACCTTTCTTTTGTCTGTATGTTAAACAGCTGTGGAGATATCTTTGTTTTAGTCATATGCAAATACGAAGTTGGAGCGCCAGGAGGTCGTACTGAATCTTTTGAGCAGTGCTATGTAATACCTCCTGTGCTCTGCACACTCCCCCTCCCCTTGATTGACAGGGCTAGACATGCTGAAGGCAGAGCTGTATCTTAGCATCTACATATCATATACTCCATGTACTATAGCTTCACCACACTTAGATCTGCTCTGAAAGCTAATCAACATATTACTGCTTTATAGGTGTAGAAAAATCATGCCTTTCTACATTATGTGGTAATGCTATAGCTTGGTGGTAATTGTTTGGTTTTGCATGTAAAGATCCCAGGCTTGAATCCTGGGACAAACATCTAGGTTTTTTTCTTCCACATTTAACCTATAATAAAAGTCTATATCCTTATCATATCGAGACTCTGAGTTATGTTTTTAGGCTTACGCTCATAAATATTGCTGGTTTCTTTATAATTATATATTGTGTCTGTAAATAAACCAGTAATAGGTTTTAGTTTTCTAAGAAAAAAAAATCTCTGTATAATTAGGCCATTTTTTGTTATTCTAAATTATTTATTGAAAAACAAACAAAAAGTTTATATAAGTGTCTTTAGGGACTTAAATTTAGGAGTTTTATGTGCGTGACAAACAACTTATTATCACCAAACTATAACATTACTACATGGAGATACATGTTTTTTTCTATGCTTAGAAGCTAACACATATCACTGGTGTCTTTATAAATCCGTATGTATGTAGCAATTAGAGTTGAGCGAACACCTGGATGTTAGGGTTCGAGAAGTTTGGCCGAACTTCACGAAAATGTTCGGGTTCGGGATCCGAACTCGACCCGAACTTCACCCTGAACCCCATTGAAGTCAATGGGGACCCGAACTTTTGGACACTTAAATGGCTGTAAAATAGCCCTGGAAAGGGCTAGAGGGCTGCAAAAAGGCAGCAAAATGTAATTACATGCCCTGCAAACATATGTGAATAGGGAAATGACTTAAAATAAAATACAGAAAAATAATAAATAAACATTCTAAACTTGAGCCCAAGTGAGTGACAGTGGCACCTGTCACCCAGCAAATAGAGGATATTTGTCATTGTCACCAAGCATCTCCACCAAATCCCATGAAAGTG
>JAKVIS010003668.1:0-16571 GCA_033119425.1 Bufotes viridis
CGCTGGAAACCAAAGTGAGGGGTGTACTCATTTTTGTGAGATACTATATATATAGGCATGACAGCAACCCAAATAGTTGAACTATTAAAATATAAACTTTTTTTTTATTTGGAATTTTCTTCCAGCTCCTTACTACACTGTATGAAATATTACCATTAGAAAGTTCAACTTGTCCCACAAAAAAACATGCTCTCATATGACTATGTGAGTGGAAAAATAAAAAGGTTATGGCTACAGGAAAGCAGGAAGTGAAAAACAAAAACAAGAAATCTCTGCATCAGGAAAGGGTTCAGATACATAGATGATTTATTTATGGTGTGGTCCGGTTCTTTTCAGGATTTAGAGGGCTTTTTGCAATATCTGAATAACAACCACCTGAATATGCAATTTACTAGATATTTTGAAGGAGAAAAGTTGTAATACTTGGAAGTAGGAATAGATATTGTTGCTGGTGTGATAAATACAAGTGAATTTTGCAAACCTACAGCAACAAATTCATGGTTTAAGTATAGCAGTTACCATCCAACATACGTAAAATAATCCCTCCTTTATGCCAATTTCTAAGGTTATGGAGACTAAACAGTGATGATGGTGAGTTTGAGACCAAGACATTGGATCTGAGTAGGAGACTACATGATAGAGGTTATCCTGAAGGAGAGAGAATAATTATAAACAAATGTCTTTATTGGTAAAAAGATCGATTAAACAAATTGAAGGGAGAGAAAATTTACTTTTTCTTTCCAGTGTAGTCCCGTGGCTACATTATTAGATCTACAATAATAAAAAACCTGCATCTCAGAGAGACTGATTGTCAATTGCCAGAAGTGGCAATAAGACAGCCCCTGGAGTCCTTTAGAAAGACTAAGAATTTGCAAGACATTTTCACAAAAGGTAGATTTACACAGTACTAGCAAGTGGTTATGCAATTTACTATTGGGGATAATTACCTGTACAAATACGACTAATGCCCGCTTCTGTAATCACCCTAACGGGTAGAGTATATGTAAGACCAAATATATTGTATATATACTTCTCTGCAATTGTGGTCTCTACTATATAGGAAAAACAATTCGGTCAGTGCACATGAGATACGGTAAAAATATAAGATACTTACCCCTGTTTATTGATAATATGAGAACATTTTATAATGAAGATGCCAGAGATATGAAGTTTATGGGCCTTTTAACTGTACAACATTCCATTGTCGGGTGCAACAGACACTATGAACTGCTTTGTAGGGAAGCTGAATTGATTACCATAGCTCAGGCACTAGGAATGGCCTCAGTGTGTTTCTAGACTGACCATAATAACTAGAGATGAGCGAATTTCTCAAAAATTCGATTGGCCAATTTGCAGAATTTTTCAAAAAAATTCAGTTTGATCCTAATTTATTCACAGTGAATTGCATTAAAAAACGTCTACTTCCTGGCTTCAGAGATCCTTTATAGTGGTGAAGAACACTGTGCCTTGCAGTAATACGTATATGGAGTCTGCTGTGGTAGTGAAATAATACTGTGAGTCAGCATGACATGCAGATGACAGGCGTTGCTCTCAGAATCAATGCACACTTCACTTTTTTCACTTTCACGAGGTCAAAACCGACCAAATAACTCAAGTATGTAAGTCAATAAGTCAATGTTAGCATCAAGAAGAAGCGCACTCCTTTTACACCGTCGTCAGCTGATTCCACATAGATGTCTACAGAACCTGTTCTATTAAACTCTTATACAAGTAGATCCCGCCGACAGAGTGCAGAGGGTGTCAGCAGTAAGTTTGTGTGGACGTCACTGATTATTTTGCCCATCCTCTGATCCGTCAGAACAATAACCCCCAAAAAACGGATCCTGTCAGTTGAGCATCATCCTTTACTCGGTCAACATTTGGTCAGTAATCCATCAGTATTGCTGAATGGAATATTTGCATGTCTTCTGGGTTTTCTACCCACTCCTGCTTATGGCTACCAAATCATAAGCCAATTCTGATGGGACCATACAGGCCTTAGAGCTGCTACGCAATCCGAATCCGTTGTTCTTCTCATTTTTCCTACCTTCTGACCAGAAGAAGGGTCAAATAAATGATGATGTCAGCCAGGCCGAAAGACAAAATAGTGGCCCAGTCATGAAGTGGGGAGGGTGGAAACAGCATGAGAAGTCTACAGAGTGGCCCTATGACATAGTAGTGAGGTGGAAGCAGCATGAAGAGACCACAGAGTGGCCCAATGACAGAGTCTGGAGTTGGCAGCAGCATCAGGAGGAGGCCAGAGAGTGACACAATGACAAAGTGGAGGTGGCAGAAGCATCTGGAGGCCCCAGAGCGGCACAATGACAGCATGGAAGGGGCAGCAGCATCATGAGGAGGACACAGGGTGGCACAATGACAGTGTGGAGGTGGCAGAAGCATCAGGAGGCCACAGAGTGGAACAATTACAGACTGTGGAGGTGGTAGCAGCATCAGGAGACCACAGAGTGGCAAGGTGAAAGAGTGGGAAGGTGGCAGCAGCATCAGGAGACCACAGAGTGGCAAGGTGACATAGTGTGGAGGTGGCAGCAGCATCAGGAGACCACAGAGTGGCAAGGTGACTTAGTGTGGAGGCATCAGGAGACCACAGAGTGGCAAGGTGACATAGTATTGAGGTGACAGCAGCATCAGGAGACCACATAGTGGCAAGGTGACATAGTGTGGAGGTGGCAGCAGCATCAGGAGGAGGCCAGAGAGTGACACAATGACAAAGTGGAGGTGGCAGAAGCATCTGGAGGCCCCAGAGCGGCACAATGACAGCATGGAAGGGGCAGCAGCATCATGAGGAGGACACAGGGTGGCACAATGACAGTGTGGAGGTGGCAGAAGCATCAGGAGGCCACAGAGTGGAACAATTACAGACTGTGGAGGTGGTAGCAGCATCAGGAGACCACAGAGTGGCAAGGTGAAAGAGTGGGAAGGTGGCAGCAGCATCAGGAGACCACAGAGTGGCAAGGTGACATAGTGTGGAGGTGGCAGCAGCATCAGGAGACCACAGAGTGGCAAGGTGACTTAGTGTGGAGGCATCAGGAGACCACAGAGTGGCAAGGTGACATAGTATTGAGGTGACAGCAGCATCAGGAGACCACATAGTGGCAAGGTGACATAGTGTGGAGGTGGCAACTGCATCAGGAGACCACAGAGTGACCGGGTGACAGAGTGGGGAGGTGGGTAGCAATACGAGTACTAGCTGAAGATGGTGGGTAAAAGAAGGAGCACTTGGCATCAGATGTGTGGCAGCAGGTGGGTGGCAGCATCAGAATAGTAGCTGAGGCAGGTAACCAGAAGAAACCGATCTCTTTTGTCAAAGTGTTTGTGGGCACCATGGATGAACTAATCTGATGCATCAGGCATTGGTGGGTGGAAATCCTGGCTGATCCTCGCCTGATCTATCTTGACAAAGGTCAGTCTCTCCTCATTTTGGGTGGACAGGCGAATTCTTCTTGGGTTATCTATTGCCCCCGCTCTGATGCCACACTACTTGATGGGCAGGACAGCTTTTCCAGGGCAAACTCTGCCAGTTACGGCCACAAATCCAGTTTGTCTGCCCAGTAGTCCAGCGGATGTTCAATGTGGGGTGGCAGGGTGCTATCCAAGTATGCCACCACCTGCTGGTTCAGGACCTGCTCCAGGTCTAGCTGCTGCTGCTGGAGAGTATTTTCTTCACTAGGCGGGTGAAGAAAGCTGCTCATCAGCGACTCTAGACTCAAGTTGCTGCTGATGGAGCTGGAACTGCTCCTACCCCCCATCCTGCCACAACAGCCATGGCAGAGGAACGTGAGCGCAGAGGACCAAACCTGCGAGAGGATGGACAATGCGCCAGATAGGCATCAGGCAACTGACTACATAGGATGTCTCTATAGTAGTTCAGTTTGTCCTGCCTCTCAGTGGGTGTAAAAAAAGGCCCCCATTTTGGACCGGTTGCGAGGGTCCAACAAGGTGGAGAGCCAGAAGTCATCCCTCTGCCGAATGTCGACAATTCGGCTGTCACTATGCAAGCAAGTGAGCATGCATCGGCCATTTGTGCAAGTGATTCAGAGGAACTCCCTGCCTCCATCTCCACTGCATACTGCCACGGTGTGTCTGGGTCCACTGCCTCGTCTTCCTCATCGCCCTGTCACTCCTATGGCTGCTCCTGCTCCTCCTCTCCAGTCACCTGTGTGTAAAAACCACCCATTTTGCTAGACATTGCTTGTGCTCCAATGTCCTCCTCCTCCTCCCCCACTTCAGCCCCCACAGGGCTCATGTGGCCGTGAGATCTAGGTGCCACATCTCCAGTCCCTTGATCAGCCAGATTTACCAGCATCTGTTCCAGGACATGAAGCAGTGGAATGACGTTCATCCTGTAGTCCTGGTGACTGGCAAATAACTTGGCCTCCTCAAACGGCCTGAGCAAACGGCAGGTGTCACACACGAGCTGCCACTTGCTGACATCGAAGTTACACACGGGAGTACTCTTGTCCCCTTAGATCATCAAGAAATTATTTATGGCCTTTCTCTGTTCGCATAGTCGGTCCAACATATGGAGGGTGGAATTCCAACAGGTGGAAACGTTTCATATCAGCCTATGTTGGGGGATGCTGTTCTGCCGCAGCCTAAGGAGGGTGTGCTTTTCTGTGTACGAGTGGCTGAAGTGCATGCAAGGTTTCCTGGCCATTTTTAGGATGTTTTGCAGATGGGTGGAAGACTTCAGGAACCGCTTGACAACCAGACTGATGCAGCGCCGACACCATTCTTCCTGTTGTCGGTCACCATGGTTCCGATTTTGAGTTGTTGCGGAGAAAGCCAGGATTCGATTCCTCGATGAAGGACACAGAGCAGTTCCTCCCCTGTGTGACTCTGGCTGAGGACACAGTGGAGGAATAGGAGGCAGAGGCGGACATCGTCTCAGGACCAATGGCGTGAGAACATGGAGGCTGAAGCGGCATCACCTGGCCAAGTTGCTGGTGTGGTTGTGCAGGAACCACATTCATCCAGTGGGCCGTAAAGGACATGTATTGTACCTGACTGTTATAGCTCCACACGTCGGCGCTGCCGTGCACTTTGGCAGACACTGACAGGCTCAAGGACTGGCCCGCCTTCTGTTCTACATGTGTGTGAAGGGCTAGTAATGCCTTTTTGGCAAAGAAATGACGGCTTGGGACTTTACACCTTGGCTCGGCTCAAGCCATCAGTTCTCTGAAAGGTGCACAGTCCACCACTTGGAAAGGGAAAGACTGCACCACCAGCAATTTGGCCAGGAGCACATTCAGCTTCTGCACCGTTGGATGAGTGCACGCATACTGTTGTGTCTTCGCAATCGCTTCGGTGATCGATTTCTGAGAGAATGACTGATGATGAGTAGGAGGAGCAGGAGCATCAGGACCAGCAGATGATGGGAAGGATTGACAGCTATCTTCGGCTGAGGTGGTGGAGCCTTGACTGCCTGAAACCGGGTGCGTGCCACTGGGTGATGCAGAGGTTGCTGCGGCAGGCTGAACCACCACATCGGAGCCACGGTTCTACCAGGCCACTTTATGGTGACGCTGCATATGTTGACGCAAGGCCGTGGTGCCAACATTGGCATCCTGGCCACGCTTCACCTTCTGCCCACAAATTCTACATATGGCCATGTTCACCTCCTCCGACGCCTTAACAAAAAACTTCTGAGTAGGTGATTTTATCCCCAACACTACACACTGACTTACTGCTACAGGCCGCTGCCTCTGTGAACCAGTGCACCGCTATTTCCCAGGCAGGTAGGCTCCTGCAAAGCGCGTGGTCTATCTCGGGCACGTTTGGCTACTGACCTCCCACTGCTGCCACACTGCTGACTCCAGGCCACAGTAGTGACTTGCTGGCTCCGCCGCTGCCTCACAGGCAAGCTTCCACCCTCTTCTCGCGATGATGATGAAGCCCCTTCGTCACCCGGCTGCCAAGTGCAATCAGCTAGATCATCATCATCGAGTACTGTCTGCACGTCACTTATGTCCTCCTCAACCGTCTCTGAGTCAAGAGCCTTACCGCTCGCAACACCAGCTCCCACGTCAATCTCCTCATCACTACTTGCCCGCCTAGTGGAGGAAGTGGCGGATGTCTCCTCCACATCTTAGCTTGCCAGTAGCTGCTGACTGTCTTCTAGTAGCACATCCTCACTGTATAGCGGAGCTGAGCCCACAGCATACAATACTTTTCTGGCTGAGGGAACAGAAAAGGACAGAGGCAGATTGAGGACAGGTGAGGGTGCTGGGCTTGCTTCCGGGACATGCCAACTAATGGTTGTTTCTGATGAACCCACTGACTCTTTGCTAGGGGTGTCTGCTGACACTTGGGAGGAAGTGGATGACCGAATCAACCATTCAAGTACCGCTGGGTTGCTGGTCAAGACACGACCGCTAGATGACACCGGGAGCTCAGGCCTCTCGCTGCGACTCCTGCTGCCATGCGCCCTTACTCTGCTGCGACCTGTGCCTGCACCAGAAACATTTAGGCCTCTGCCACTCCCCTGGCAGGGCCTGGCGCTTCTCTGTCTGACACGCTGTTAGATCAAATAAATAAATAAGGAAATAAAAATACCCCAAAAATGTCTGCAATTTTCTCAATTCACCACACAACGGCTAATAAGCCCTTTCCCCCCTTCCCCCTACTAATACACACAAAAAAAGGCTTTAGAACATATAACTGCACCGCTGAACGGCAAATTGATTTTTCTGTTTTCCACTTATACACTCCAGAAAAGTCTTTAGAACATATAACTGCACTACTGAACGGCAAATATGTTTTTCTTTTTCCACTTATACACGTCACAAAAGGCTTTAGAACATATAATTGCACTGCTGAACAGCAAATATATTTTTCTTTTTTCACTTATACATGCCACTAAAGCCTTTAGAACATATAACTGCACCGCTGAACGGCAAATATATATTTCTTTTTCCACTTATACATAGTAACATAGTACATAAGGCCGAAAAAAGACATCTGTCCCCCCAGTTCGGCCTGTCATCCTGCTAGGTGATCCAGAGAAAGACAAAAAAAAACCTGTGAGGTAGAAGCCAATTTTCCCCACTTTAGGGGGGTAAAAAATTCCTTCCCGACTCTATTCAGGCAATCAGAAGTACTCCCTGGATCAACGACCCATCTCTAGTAGCTATAACCTGTAATATTATTACACTCCAGAAATACATCCAGGCCCCTCTTGAATTCCTTTATTGTACTCACCATCACCACCTCCTCAGGCAGAGAGTTCCATAGTCTCACTGCTCTTACCGTAAAGAATCCTCTTCTATGTTTGTGTACAAACCTTCTTTCCTCCAGATGCAGAGGATGTCCCCTTGTCACAGTGACAGTCCTGGGGATAAATAGATGATGGAAGAGATCTATGTACTAACCCCTGATATCTTTATACATAGTTATTAGATCTCCCCTCAGTCGTCTTTTTTCTAAAGTAAATAACACTAATTTTGATAATCTTTCAGGGTACTGTAGTTGCCCCATTCTAGTTATTACTTTAGTTGCCCTCCTCTGAACCCTCTCCAGCTCTACTATGCCCGCCTTGTTCACAGGAGCCCAGAATTGTACACAGTACTCCATGTGTGGTCTGACTAGCGATTTGTAAAGTGGTAGGACTATGTTCTCATCATGGGCGTCTATGCCCCACATGCCACAAAAGGCTTTTGGAACATATAACATCACCGCTGAACTGCAAATATATTTTTCTTTTTCCACTTATACATGCCACAAAAGGCTTTAGAACATATAACTGATAAGTGATCTGTACTGACTAAGAAGTGGCACCAATTATTAGACATAGCAGCCAGTGCAAAAAACTTCAGGATTTTTTGTTTTAGTTTAAATATAAAAAGTGACATGGAAAATTAACAATAACATAATCAAAAATTATTTAAAAACATGTCAAACATAAAAAGGTGATTTAAATAGCAGGTCATTTCTGATGACACATTCCCATTAAGTCCTAAAAAAAAAACTTTAATGTTGGAACAAGCCATCTTTTGTAAAACTGAGTAGTTAGAATGTAACATTTTTGACAATTTTACATTGTTTATGGTCAAGAAGCCCTGAATTAAGTGAAATTACCCCTACAGCTGGAGGTGTGTGGTAGAGTTTCAGGCTTACCCACTGCTCTGTGTCCCTTAAAAGGGTTGTGTCAGAAAACATTTTCTACATTTTTCAAACTAGCACCTGGATCAGAATATTTTTGTAATTGCATGCAATTAACAATTTTGTATAGCCACTGAGCTATTCAATAAAATGTACAGTGCTTTAAAAAAACATTCATACCTCCTGAATTTTTACACACCTTTTCATGTTACACCCACAAACTAAGGCCCCATTCACATGACTATATTTTTGTTCTGCATCTGATCTGCATTTTTTGCATTAGGATTCATTTCAATGGATCCACAAAAAATGTATGTCTGTTCCGTAGCCTCGAAAAAAAAGATGTCAACCTGTCCTATTCTTGTCTGTTTTGTGGACAAGAATAGGCATTGTTACAATGGATCCCAAAAAAACGGATGCAACACAGACGTCACAGGGACATCATCCGTATTTTTTGCAGACTGCAAAATAGATACAGTTATGTGAATGCAACCTTAAAAGCATTTTATTGGGATTTCATCTGAAAAGTAGCACGTATGTGTGAAGTGAAAAGAAAATGATACTCGGTTTTCAACATTTTTAATAAATACACATTTTGAAAGTGTGGTGTGCATTTGTATTCAGCCCTGAGTCAGTACTTTGTAGGACCACCTTTCTCTGCTATTGCAGCTACCATGTCCGGTACAGGGCTGGTTCTAGCTTCGTTAGAAGTGTATCATCATGCACTATATGATGTTTGATTTTAATTTTTTACATTAATCATGGCATAACCATAGGACATTGAGATCTTGGTCTTGGTAATACAATGGTACGCTGACTTGCATGCTACCAAATGGCTTCAAAAGGCTGAGCGTGGAATCTCCAGGTTTGTAGGTAATAGTCCACAATCGATATCACATTGTGCCCAGAGACAAGCCAAGTGGAAAATCCATTTCGCCCTTATGCCAAAAAAAATCTGTATAGCTGACTACAAAAGTCTTTGCTTAAAGGCATTCTCTGAATATTACTGAATATAGATGCCAACATCCCATCCTACAATTTGAATAGCCAAAATGGAAAAGAAAATCCACAGCATCACTGCTATCCCAGTATAAAATGTGACCTTTATTAGAGCAATACATATACAAGTCTGAGATTATGCATTTTGGGAACCAACCCATTCTTCAAATACAGATAAAGAGGCTTGATGTTGTAATGATGCATCTCTGCCTGGGAGAAGTGATAAGGCTGAGCAGCCTGATAGGAATGCTGAACAGTTGGAGATGACGGCAGGTGAAGGAGCATAATGCATAGTAAGCTTCCCCCTTCTTCACCCCACGCCAGCTCTGCAGTGGGACACACCCTATCCTATTCATATTCTGGGATGGGATGCTGGCAGCCATTTTCAATAATCCCAGGATAACCCCTTTAAAGAAGTTGTCTGTCTGGCATTAAATGGAAGGATTTTCTTTTCCATCGTCTTTACTGGTACAACAGTGATTCTGTTTCTAAAAACAGATGAATTAGACCTTCCCTTCTCCTTCAAAACACAGAAGAACTTTAATCTGTAGACAAATAGTTAATAATGTTATACCCAGGTATCAATTCACTTACTTGTCCTCATATTACCATGTGAACTTTGCACTCTGGAAGTGGTACAACTACCACAATAGATAACATTATACTTTAAATCATATTCCTTCATGGGGTACTACAATATTGCAATACATTTTGGCTAACGTTTCTTAAGGTGAACTCGAGTGAAACAAAATGTAATATCTATGTAAAGGTAAAATTATGGACTAAAAAACAAGAACCACTACCCTGTTGAATGGCCATGGGCCAATCAGTTTGTCATAGGTCATTTACACCCTAGTAAAGATTAACATGCTTAGCGGCTTAGGTCCATGTGTATAAATATTGTAACCGCAGTACATTCAGAACAGATTCCTGACCGTGCTTCACCATGGCTTTTATTGCCTACTTTTTGACTAGAGTCGATGTGTTAATATATTTTGTAATTTGTGTTGCACTGTTCATCTACTGGAGGAATGGATCTAAGAAGAGCATGTCAAACATGCCTCCTGGACCTACCCCTCTCCCTTTCATTGGTAATATTAACCTGTTGGACCTCAATCGGCTACACAACTCATTGATGGAGGTAGGAAATTTGGAACCTCAGTGGGAACATTAGTGTGGATGTTGGGTTGATGAATGAAAAAGGGGATGTAATGGATTAATAACTGGCAGAAAGATAAGATGAGAGAAAGTTCCTGTGCACTTAGCCCTAAAAACGGTAACTGGATTTATGAACTTGTCATCATCTGTAATACATGAGTAGGCTATATGTGTCCAAGTGAGAACTGCTGTTTCCGTTGGCTCTTAGCTTTGGCACATAGAGGGTGGACCTGATTGGAAGACCCACACACTTCTATGATATCCATATATCCTAATACTGACACCATAGCAATGCATAAACGATCTATGTGTGCCCAAAAAAGAGATGCTGTTTGCATTGGCTCTTTGTTCTTGCTCATAGAAGCTGGACCTAAGTTGGTTACCCCCTCTATGATGTTTATATGTCCTAATATTGACATAATGCTATAATTTATAGTTTTTGGTTGCCTCGCTTCTAGGGGTTCCATGCTCCACATCTGGTGGGACTGCCCGGGCATATTCCCACTGTGGAAGGATGTTTTTCAATTATACAATTCTCTATATGGGACCTCAATATCCCCTTCTCCGTTGATAGCGCTTCTCTCGATCTTTCCAGGCAGAATCAAACATGTTAAACGTAGTGTATTTAGATTCTTTGTTATTGCTATGCGCCAGATCATCCCGCGAGCCTGGCGATCGACTGATAGCCCCCTAAGGATTACTTGGTCTATTGCCCTGGATCGTTTGGCACGGATGGAAGAACTCATTGCCTCTGATCGAGGTCAGGGAACACTACATTCTAATCAGTGGGCAGCTTGGTATCAGTTTCGCGTTTCGAATGCCTTTTCGGGCTGGTTGGCTTCAGGTACTTTTACACAAAATTATATAGTGTCCTCAGTCAATGAGAGTTAAGATATGGACCTTTAGCCACCCCTATCATCCCTTTTCCTCCCCCTCCTCTCCTCCCTTCTTCTGTCTTGTCTACCTTGTATGTCTTTGCTCGTATACCAATTATACGTATTTCCATGCTTGTTTGCATATATATCATTCTTTTATTCCTCCCTGCGTGGAGTTCCATGCTTGTACCTTACACGAATTGAAATCTCTGTTGTTTTATTGCTTTCCTCACAACGGATTAATAAAAACAAATTGAACCATAATTTATAGTTTTTGGTGTATTATGAAGTTTTTTATTTAGAATTTGTGTTATGTTTTTTACTACGGTTTCTAAGGGCACTAGACCATAGGTCTCATAAAAGGCTTGATCTGCAGCTGAAATAAGCTAATTATCATAAAGCCTCCCTCTTCTTATCAGTTGCTCAACACTAAGCCTCAGATTTTCAGGTAGGTTGCTATATACCAGTGCTTGCTAGCCAAGGTAATCATTTCTGCATTTCTTTTAACACAGTCTAGAAAACAGTAGTAGTGTGATAAGTGGTGTGTCCTCCTGTAAGGGGGTCAGACTTTACTAAATACTGTATGTTTTAGGCTCTTGAGTGTTTGTGGCTTCCTACTCTAGCCTACTGGTCTCACGTGGAACAACAAGCTTGACAACAAGCTTGTAAGAGCCAACAGACTTAGTTTATATTCTCACATGGGGCAATGAGCATATGGTTATAAAGTGTTATAGAGAGGGCACCGTCTTAGCAGCAACAGGCAACAATAATTCAGTCACTTTAAGAGGCAACAACTTGCTTTCCCATGGCGTGCAAAGCACCCAACTTCCATGAGCATTAACACTCAGGCTGGAGTCTTGAAGATGGAGGTAGCTTCTATATAGACTACCTCACCTCATTCTCGTGGCATAGTACTGCACATTCTGCACAGACCATAACAGGCTGCAGTATCTTCATTCTTGTGACCCATAGTTTGGCAAACTATTGCTCACAGGTCAGGCTTCTCTGTTTAGCAGAACAGGCTTGCTGGTCAATGTCACAGACCTGGCCTGTCTACAGGTCCTTGCTGCTTTTTGGGTGTGGAGGCTAGATGGCAACTAGTCCTGAATATAGGATTTGGCACTTCTTTAGCTGTCTCACGGCTGAGATGATATACCTTCTTACGTGCACACATTCTATAGGGTACGTGGGAAAAACTTTCAGGATGTTCTGATGCTGTGTACATGAACATGTCAATGATGTTTCAAATGGATGAGAAAAACTCGTAGCGATACCCTTCTTGTACGACTTCATGACAAATGGTAACATGATGTAAGGGGATTTGGTCTCCGCCACGGCCAGAGATTGGCTGCGGTGATGTCAAACTGTATGTTTACAGCAAGGTAGCCAAGTGGATCAGCCCAGGTCTGGAGGAAGAGGAGCAGAGAGCCAGTGCCGGGAAGCAGATAGGTAGTCTACCCTTTACAGATCCGGCCAAGTGGAGGTGGTTGCCTAAACCTCCCCCCATTGTTGCACAACTCGTTTAAGGATAATGACATGTAACCAAATATCTATATACTTCTACACTTTTGTCCTGTGTGTTGATTTAGTAGGAATTGGCAATCCTTATACTATCATCTTGATAGGCAGTAATTAATTCTTATCCGAATTACATAGGACACTTAAGAGTAGGGAGATATAATATATGCTGATTTGCGGGATGTAATGGTGGTGTGTCCTCAGCAACACTTGCATAACAGTTCAACATAGATGGTGTTGCCACTGCAACAGAGGAAAAGATGTTTTGAGCCCTCCTACACTCCACTAACTAGAAGAGTTTTTAAAGTTCCGCCAAATGCTATGAAGAAGCAGCTTCCTATTATATTAGTGTAGATGTCAACACCTGCAGTCTGGTTGTCACTACTGAACTGTAATGCGATTTTGTGCAGCCCCTGACCATAGCTTATCTATTTGAAGGTTGCTCACATATAATCTTCCATCAGAGTAAAGAGTAGTGGTACATAATGCGGGAGCAGGGACAGCTCAAGACTAAGGGTCCAGTATGTGGTTATTTCTGGGAGCCTAATATTTTGTCAAAATTAAAATCTCCTGGCCTCCTGTGTTGCACTACTAATGTTAATCAAATTGAAGCTTCCAAAGTGGAATACGATCCAAAGTTTAGGAAATATTTGATTCTCAATGAATTCGAATTTCTTTGCACTTCTGGTAACAAATCATTTTTTTCTAAAATGTTGGCTGAGCATGTTACAAAGTAAAAGTAAGAAGCCCGGGAATTCAAGATCACCCATAATGCCATGCAAACAGCCAATCAGCAGCTAGCCAGCCACTGTGAGCAGAGCATAGGGAGAGATGTGACAAGCGCCAGGGACGGTGTTGCTAACAGCTTTTAATTGTGGAATATTGGATGGGAAGAGTGCAGGGACAGTGTAGGGAGATAGGTGGGAGAGTTTTTACACACCGAAGGGAGAGCATAGGAAGACTGCAGGGAAAGTGCAGTGACTGTAATTTGAAGCTGAAGGGATCAATAGGGAATAATTTTACTGTTACTCAGGTGTTCACCTTGTTCAATATATACAAAATTCCACTAGGCCTTGATTCTCAAATTGGGGTGAATAAGCTTTCTAATTTTACTGTTATTAGGGAGTCCACCTTGTTTAAAAGATAAACAATTCTATTATGTCTTGATTCTTGAATTGGGATGAATAAGTAGTGCAATTTAACTGTTATTGTGGTTTCCACCTTGTTTTATAGAGAAGTCATTCCATTAGACCTTCATTCTCAAATTGGGATGAAAAAGCTTTCTAATTTTACTGTTATTGGGGTGTCCACCTTGTTTAATAGATAAGCATATTTATTAGGCCTTGATTCTCAAATTGGGATGAATAAGCTTTCTAGTTCTATTGTTATTGGGGTTCCACCTCGCTTACTAGATAAGTAATTCCATTAGGCATTGATTCTCAAATTGGGGTGAATAAGCTTTCTAATTTTACTGTTATTGGGGTGTCCACCTTGTTTAATAAATAATTTTATTACGCCTTAACTCTCAAATGGGGGTGAATAATCTGTCTTGTTCTACTGTTAGTGTGGTGTCCACATTGACATTCAAAAACTTATTTTACATATACAGTCACGGTTACTGTACAGTATGTCCAACGAATAGTTGCCAGGCCCTCAAAAGGAACGGGCAGTGGCAAAAATGTTGCTGGAGCTGGAAAAAGTAGCACCAGAGGAAAGGGGGGTGGTAGCGGCAGCAGCAGCAACAGACCAGAGCTGCCGCTGTCATCCAGAGGTCGTGTTTTGATGACCAGTCCCGCTGTCCTGGAATGGTTGACTCGGTCTACAACTGATCTCAACTGACATCAGACAGCCACAGTCAGAAGTAGATGGGTTCATCTGACACCACACTTAGTTGGCATGGCCCAGGAACAAGCTCTGTGCCCTCACTTGCTTGGAACCTGCATCTTTTCTTTGCTTGTCCTTCTGCCATGCAAGTAATGCATGCCGCCGGCTCTGCTTCACTTTTCAGGGTTGTAAGATATTGTTTAGGACAGTCAGCATCTACTAGCCAGCCCAGATTTGGAGGAGAGGTCCTTCTGTGGGCGTGCAAGTAGCGAGAATAACAATCGGGTGGGAGCAGGTGTTGCCAGTGGCCAGGAATGGGGCGATGAGACTGGTGAGTGAGACATAAGTGATGAGCAGACAGTAGTAGATTATGATGTAGCCAATCGCCAGGTGAAGATGGGGCCTTGTTATCATCATCAACGAATGAGGGTAGAAGCTTGCCTGTGAGACAGGGGCAGGTTGACAGCATGCGGCTGTGCCAGTAGGGTGCAAGTGTGAGCATGAGCCAGCAGTCTGAGATCTGGAGCTCAACATGCCTAGGGTAGACTGTCTACTACCTGTCTGGAAACAACTAGCGGTGCACAGCTCCATAGAGGCAGTAGCAGGAGTCAGCACGGAGTCATGAGGGTAAAATGCTATACTCACCAGCGTCATAATTTTTCATCAGGTCACTTGAAGACGTCAGCGTGGTGTATGTAGGATCTGTTGGCAGAAGGAGAAGTACGGCAAGGATGCTAGTGTTGGCACCGCGGCCTTGTATCAACACATGGAGAATCAACATAAATTAGCCTGGGAAAACCGTGGGGTTAATGTATTGGTACAGCCTAATGCATTTCCCAGCGGTCTGCACTCCTTCTCCAGCAGTTAAGGCTGCACCACCGTTGCAGAATTGAGCTGTATTCCCTTCTCATCGTCTACTGGCCCTGGTGCTCCCCGTCCTACTTCTTGTGAAGCATTTCGCCAGCAATCAATCCCCCAGGCAATTACAAACAAACAACAGTATGTGTGCACTCCAACGGCACAGAAGCTGAACATGCTCTTGGTCAAGTTGATGGTACTACAGTCCCTCCCTTTCCATGTGGTTGACTCTGCACATTTCAGGCTTGTGCTGAGCCAAGGTTGAGAGTCCCAAGCTGTCATTCCTGGTCTAAAAAAGCTGTACCAGCCCTGCATAAGTACGTACAGCAGAAGGTGGGTGAGTCATTGAGTCTGTTGGTGTCTGGTACAGTTCGTGGCAGTGCCCACATGTCGAGCTGTAACTATGGTCAAGGACAATATGTGTTCTTTACGGCCCTTTGGGAAAAATTTGGTTCCTGCCCAGGCACACGAGCAACATGGCCAGGTGATGGCAATGCCGCCTCCTTGTTCTTATGCTGTGATTCCGATGCAAAGGTCCTCCTCTGCCTCCTCATCCTCCACCTTGTCCTCATCCTTCACTGTAGACACAGTTCTCAGTGGTCCTCCAGCATACCACTTAAGCAGAGTACAGCAGTGTCTGGCCATCCTGGGAGATCGGAGTAACACTGGGATGGAACTGCTCCACGTACTTCATCAAGAAATCGAATCCTGGCTGTGTCCTTGCCAACTGAGGATCGGAACCATGGTCACCGATAACAGGAAGAACATTCTGTTGGCCCTGTGTCAAGGAGGGCTAACCGATGCTTTGAAAATGGCAAGGAAACTGTGCATGCACTTTAGCCCCTCTTACTGTGCAAGACACGCCCTCTTTGATCTGCAAAGGCAGAATGGTGTTCCCCAACATCACCTCATATGTGACATTTCCACACGTTAGAACTCCACTCTCCACATGTTGGACTGACTATATGAGCAGAGGAAGGCCTTGATTAATTTCTTGATGATGCAGACGGACAGGAGTACCCCCTGTATAACTTCAACATTAGCCAGTGTCAGCTCATGCGTGACACCTGCCTTTAGCTCAGGCCCTTTGAGGAGGTCACTTTATTTGTCAGTCGCCAGGACTACGGGATGAATGATGTCATTACACTCTATCACATGCTGGACCAGTTGCTGATAAATCTGGCTGGACAGGGGACATGGTGCCTACATTTCACGGCCACC
>JAKVIS010003669.1:0-16254 GCA_033119425.1 Bufotes viridis
AGCATCCCCAAGTCAGGGCAATGTGTGGGACTAACCTGGGGAATGCCAGTGATGGAGAGGCCGGCACGCTGTTCCTCTGGGGCACTCTCTGGGTTCTTGAGGGACACAGCCAGGTGGAATGTGAGGTGCCCTTGGTGTTGTAGTTTAACGTGCCTATGGCTAAGTCCCTGATGTGTCGTGACGCCAGTGCCAGTAAGCGGTGGCACACCGTATTTATAGTAGGAATAACAGAGGTGCAGACTTGTAACTTGAAAACAGAATTCCAACTTTACTGAGAACAGTGGAAATTACAGCAGGCAACCTCTTAACACAGTTCTTGTTGCAGAAAATAGACGTTTGTACAGTCGCAGTTACAGCAGGCTTACATCCAGCAAGGTATAACAGAGGTAAAATAACAGGACTTAGAATTGCAGGTGAACCTTACTTTCTTCCTGACTTGTCCTGACTGGAATTGATGCTTCAAGGCCCCAATGCCCTACTTCTGGCTTATATCCTTGAATCTCCAGTTGACAGTGTACCTCCTCTTGTCATTTAGTACCTCTTGCTCTAGGGATTGCCTCTGCTTGATTTCTGCTGACTTGCTCAGGCCTGAGACATGTGGCCTACACAGACTCCAGGGTCTGCACTCCTTCCCAGGCCCAGGGCCTGGTGTAGACTTCACAGGCTCATGGCCTGGAGTAGACTGAACTGAGCTCTCTGACTGAGCTTTCTTTCCCTGACTGGGCCTTATATAGACTAGGGCTACCTAGCTCCCTCTGGTGACTAGAGCTGGAATTACATCCCTAGCCGGCCTGCACATGGCACATTTCACAGTAACAGGGAATTAAATACCATAAATTGCATTACATTTTACAAATAGGACTTTTACCAGCCTCCCCATAAATGAGAGGAACGACAGCATCCAAGTGACCCTTCTGTAGTGACGGGTAGTACAACTCCCGTACACTACATACCCCGCTGCTTTAAGCTGAGTACGACCTCGTACTCTAACAGGGTACCGCCCGGCTGGAATTTTCACCTGAAAGAGACAAAAGAAACATGCAGGCATACATAATCAATTCCATCTGCATTTACAATTATGATCAGGTCCAGCTGGTTGACAGAGAAGTGCGGTGACAAGGGCGTCGCTCTCTTTCTTCAGGATACAAGAGTGGAACTGGGGCGCTGACCTGGCACAGCGGATGTTAGGGAATACCAGGATAGTCCATGACAATGAATGAGTCCATAGTAAAAGCATATCTCAGAGGCTCGCACACAGGGAGTCCATATCTGGGCACATAGACTTGGATAAAATTTTTTTTTAAAGTAGTAAATACGGTCAGCAGCACATACATAAAATCACAATACAGGACTCTGACAATACCAGGGAAACACCTTCCTGGCAAGTCCTGCGTATTTTAAAGTGCTGACATAAAAGAACCCTTTTCAACCTGAAATGGGGGTTAAAAGGGGATAAGGTGCAAATAAAAGCACAACTTGGCAGTATAAAAGTACTTAACGCCAAAATGGTAGCAGCAGGCAGGATGTCCCGGAACAGAAAGAGGCAGGCTGGGAGCAGTGGTTCACAGTGGCAACTTATCTTCACAAAAATGCCACCGGCCGTGGGGAACTGGCAGCAAGCTCTACCAGCCTGGCAAACTTAAAGGAACAGTTCCTGCAACATGTATGATGTCCCTGTGAGGATGAGCAAAAATGGCCTAGCAGGCCTGCTCACAGGTACGTGTCAAAGGATCCCTGTTCATCAGAGGTGGTGCAGCCCTGTGCTGCTGGTAGTCTGGGCCATGCACCAGGGCCACTTGGAGGGTGCCCACCAAAGAGAATGGGCTGGAAACATCACCGGTATTGGGCCTACCCACCTCACTGGCCCGCTGGGTTGCGGACACATAGGAGCTGCTGGTCTCGGGACACGGGCCGGCGCTGGGGTGGACACTTCCTCTGGCCGGGACATAACGCTCCCGTCAAGGCGGACTCGGCTCCTGGCATAAGTCAATTTATCCGCTTTACACGGACCTTGGGTGGCTCAGCGCTAGCGGCAGGACCTTGGACTACGGGTTCGGGTGGTACAGGGGTCACAGGTAACTCACCACCGCTGGACTGCTGCGCTGTCTTCTTAGCATCCGCCACTTGCCGCAGGCCATCCAGGCAAACCTGTAAGGAAGCGATCCGCTCCTCCAGGGCGGAGATCTCACTGCTGGATTCCGGCACACTTGCAGCAGGCTCAGACGAGGTTCTTTCATGACGGTTCCTCCGCAGATCATCCATGGCCTCACTAAACTGGGCCATCCGCGCCCAATCAGCGGCTGTTTTCTCTCGTCGCGGCAGCTCTGGAGAGGGATAAGGACTGGGAGGCTTGTCCAGGATCGTCGGCTGCCAGAAGATGTTCGGGCCGAGAAGGAACTCTTCTCCTGAGTACGTATTCCGGATGGGTCCGGCGGGTCCTCTGCCTCCACCGGATCTTCTGCTTCTTCCCAGTCCTCCGGTACCGGTCCTGGACGGGTCACCGCAGTGGCATATGGGCCTCGCAGGCCCTCTGCGGGAGTGAACTCCACTTTCTCTCCGACCGCTAGATTATGCAGTCGCCCCGGGAGATAGCTGCGCTTGACGGACCGGCGATTCACGTAATAGTCCCGGTTGGTGCCGGTTTCTTGGATGAATCAAATCCTCTGACCTTGTCAAACTCGAGCACGACTCCGGTGCGGCGTTCGAGCTGGGGCTTGCTGTCCCTGGAGTCCTCATAAATCCGCTTGGTGACTTCCTCAAAGTACTTTTTCTGCGTGGTAGTTTTTAAAGTTGCCGCCACTCGGATCTCGGCCATCAGGGCCGACCACGCGGGTTCCGCGGGAGGAAGCCTTCTCGCTGCGGGTGGAAGCGGCAGGGCTCGGCTTGTGGCCATGGACAGGTTTGGGCCATGTCGCTGGGAGTATACGCTGGGGGTGCAGGGCGCTCCTTAGTTGCTCCTGGGGTCGCCTCCATTGCTCCAACTACGGCTCCGGATCCCTCTGATTCAGGTAGGAAACCCCGTAGCAGGGTGAGCCACTGTTCCTGCAGGCTCCACCCCGTCGTTTCTTGCACGCCCCCTAAGTATTTCAGTATAGGGTAGGCGGTGTCCATATTATAATCCTCAAAGGAAGGCGTTACCTCCAGGTCGTCTTCTCCTCCCTCCTGGAGGGTTTTGGCGCCAAATTTTCGCGCCACTGAGGTCAGGGATGGCGCAAGAAGAAGTCCAATGGCGCCGGCGTCATCTTGGGCGCCATGATGCATCAATTCAATGACAGCAAGCAGCGGTAGTAAAACAGCATAAAGTCCACAAAAATGCACTTTGAAGTGGCGATTTTCTTCCTCTTGATAGCGCAACACTGCCCAGCGCTTTTTAGAGGTTTTTGGGACACTTTTCTGTACGTTTTAGATCCACAAAGTTTACTTCAAATAAACAGGCGTTTTGTCACTTGGCAAACTGGTTAAGGCACAAGGTTCACGTTTTTGCTCACAGTCCGTAAAACGTGCGTATCCTGTTCGTGACGCCAAAATGTAGCATCCCCAAGTCAGGGCAATGTGTGGGACTAACCTGGGGAATGCCAGTGATGGAGAGGCCGGCACGCTGTTCCTCTGGGGCACTCTCTGGGTTCTTGAGGGACACAGCCAGGTGGAATGTGAGGTGCCCTTGGTGTTGTAGTTTAACGTGCCTATGGCTAAGTCCCTGAGTGTCGTGGCGCCAGTGCCAGTAAACGGTGGCACACCGTATTTATAGTAGGAATAACAGAGGTGCAGACTTGTAACTTGAAAACAGAATTCCAACTTTACTGAGAACAGTGGAAATTACAGCAGGCAACCTCTTAACACAGTTCTTGTTGCAGAAAATAGAGCGTTTGTACAGTCGCAGTTACAGCAGGCTTACATCCAGCAAGGTATAACAGAGGGTAAAATAACAGGACTTAGAATTGCAGGTGAACCTTACTTTCTTCCTGACTTGTCTGACTGGAATTGATGCTTCAAGGCCCCAATGCCCTACTTCTGGCTTATATCCTTGAATCTCCAGTTGACAGTGTACCTCCTCTTGACATTTAGTACCTCTTGCTCTAGGGATTGCCTCTGCTTGATTTCTGCTGACTTGCTCAGGCCTGAGACATGTGGCCTACACAGACTCCAGGGTCTGCACTCCTTCCCAGGCCCAGGGCCTGGTGTAGACTTCACAGGCTCATGGCCTGGAGTAGACTGAACTGAGCTCTCTGACTGAGCTTTCTTTCCCTGACTGGGCCTTATATAGACTAGGGCTACCTAGCTCCCTCTGGTGACTAGAGCTGGAATTACATCCCTAGCCGGCCTGCACATGGCACATTTCACAGTAACAGGGAATTAAATACCATAAATTGCATTACATTTTACAAATAGGACTTTTACCAGCCTCCCCATAAATGAGGAAGACGACAGCATCCAAGTGACCCTTCTGTAGTGACGGGTAGTACAACTCCCGTACACTACACACTGTCAACTGGAGATTCAAGGATATAAGCCAGAAGTAGGGCATTGGGGCCTTGAAGCATCAATTCCAGTCAGGACAAGTCAGGAAGAAAGTAAGGTTCACCTGCAACTCTAAGTCCTGTTTATTTTACCCTCTGTTATACCTTGCTGGATGTAAGCCTGCTGTGACTGCGACTATACAAAAGTCTATTTTCTGCAACAAGAACTGTGTTAAGAGGTTGCCTGCTGTATTTTCCACTGTTTCAGTAAAGTTGGAATTCTGTTTTCAAGTTACAAGTCTGCACCTCTGTTATTCCTACTATAAATACGGTGTGCCACCGTTTACTGGCACTGGCGTCACGACACATCAGGGACTTAGCCAGAGGCACGTTAAACTACAACACCAAGGGCACCTCACATTCCACCTGGCTGTGTCCCTCAAGAACCCAGAGAGTGCCCCAGAGGAACCGCGTGCCGGCCTCTCCATCACTGGCATTCCCCAGGTTAGTCACACACATTGCTCTGACTTGGGGATGCTACAAAAAGATCACAGAGAGGAACGGCGCATTATCAATCATGTTGTCTCTGCTGTCTGGAATGTAGCTTGGCACTCTTTCACTCAGCGGAATCCTTGCAGGGCATCCGCTCGTGTCGTGTGAAAGAGCCCTTAAGCCTCATGCACACGGTCATTGTGCGTCCGTTCCGTGCATTGGGGACCATAGTGCTTCCGTGGGGTTCCAGTCCGTACTTTTGTTCCGCATGTCTGTGATTGCAGACCCATTCAAGTGAATGGGTCTGCATCTGTGATGCGGAATGTACATGGGCCGGTGCCCGTGTATTGCGTTGCGGACCTGCCGTATGCGGGCCGCAATGCAGCCGTGAACACACAACGGCCGTGTGCATGAGGCCTAAAGCATAAACTCCTAATAGAAAATAATAATCAATAGTACACTTTATTGGCAAAAAATCATAAGAGGAGAATTTCCTCTTATTAATTTTTGCCAATAGAGTGTATAATTGATTTAATGTGTTCTGGTATTTTATTATAAGTTTTTATTGTGTTTTACAGGCATGTGTGCTTATTGAGCTGAGCAACACATGGTAATTGTCCTCTATTCAATCATTGGCTTAAGCCTTTATTTTGGTGACGTGTTTTGGTGTACAGATAAGGGTACTTTCACACTAGTGTTATTCTTTTCCGTCATTGAGTTCCGTCCTCGGTGCTTAATAACGGAAAAAAACTGATCAGTTTTATCCTAATGTATTCTGAATGGAAAGCAATCCGTTCAGTTTGCATCAGTTTGTCTTCAGTTCAGTCCTTTCACGTTTTTTGAACGCAGATAAAAGTGCAGCATGTTGTATTTTTATCTCCGTCCAAAAAAGCGTAAACACTTGACTGAATGACGGATCCTCCATTAATTTCCATTGAAATGTATTAAGGGCAGATCCGTCATTGAAAATTTATGCATTAACGCATCCGTTCCTCCACTCTGCGCATGCGCAGACCTTTAAAAATGGTAAAATAATAAATAATGGATCCGTTTTTACGGATGACAATGGAAAGACGGATCCGTTATTTCAATACAATTGTCAAACGGATCTGCAAATGAAATGTCGGAAAAATTTAACGAATCCTTCAACACAAGTGTGAAAGTATCCTAAGATAGCCCAGCCATGGTACTGGTCTCTAGACTTAGTTCACCTGAATTCTAATAAAACTGTCTCCAGCTCCAGGTAAGGATTCCTCTTGGGCTGGGCTTGGCTGGTGGCTGCTATGGTGTCTTGAATCTTTTGCAGCTGCGCCTGCTGATCAACTCCGCCTCTGTGTCCTCCGAGGTCAGTACTGGCTGAGGCGGGTGACAGACAGTCTGTGCGCTGTGCCCAACTGTACTTGCGCCACGTACGTGCACCACACTGAAGCTCACGCTCCGCCTGGAGATCCTGAGGGCAGCAAGCAGCAGCACTGTGCACAGCATGTCAACAACAGTATGTAAAAATTGTAAAAGGGCCGTGCCGGGGAAACGAGTGGGCCCCCTAACTTACAGTTAGCCCCGACACTTGCCCGTGTATGCCGGGTTCTAATGCCGGCCCTGCAGACCACACATGGAGTACTGTGTACAGTTCTGGGCTCCTGTGAACAAGGCAGATATAGCAGAGCTGGAGAGGGTTCAGAGAAGGGGAACTAAAGCAATAACTGGAATGGATGGACTACAGTGGCCAAAAAGACTATTAAAATTAGGGTTATTCAGTTTAGAAAAAAGACAACTGAGGGGAGATCTAATAACTATGTATAAATATATAAGGGGTCAGTACAGAGATCTCTCCCATCATCTATTTATCCCCAGGAATGTGACTGTGACAAGGGGACATCCTCTGTGTCTGGAGAAAAGAAGGTTTGTGCACAAACATAGAAGAGGATTCTTTACAGTAAGAGCAGTGAGACTATGAAACTCTATTCCTGAGGAGGTGGTGATGGTAAGTTCACTAAAAGAGTTCAAGAGGGCCTAGATGTATTTCTGGAGTGTTATATTATTACAGGCTATAGCTACTAGAGATGGGTTGTTGATCCAGGGAGTTATTCTGATTGCCTGATTGGAGTCAGGAAGGAGTTTTTCCCTAAAGTGAGGAAATCACAGGTTTTTTTGCTTTCCTCTGGATCAACTTGCAGGATAACAGGCTGAACTAGATGTACAAATGTCGTTTTCAGCGTTATAAACTATGTTACTTTGTTAAATCTAACCAAGAACAACATCTGTATGAGTTTTCTTTGTTCTTTCCATGTTTGTGTTGGTTCCTTCTATTTGAAAAGAACATAATAGGTTAACTAGCTGTGTGAGATATGAAATTTAGACTGTGAAACCCACTGGGGACAGGGACTAATTCAAGTGAGGAAAATCCCAGTACAACTCTGCAGAATAAGGGCTATTTTACACAAGCTGATGATTGTGCCAAGTATTGGAATGAATGTCCATAGAAATGTAAAGTTGCTACTGATTACCTGACAAAATTGCAAAAACTCATTAGTTGGGTGATTACATTTTCACATGGTATCAAAAATCGCTTTGTCAGAAACACATCGCCCTATGTTGTCAACAAAGTATGGAACTGTAACAGGGTAAACAATCTTAGTAGGAATGATTGATTGATCTTTTAAATGCTGGAAATGATTGGGAAGGAACTTCCCGATTCCTGATCATTGTCCACTCTACTGGACTTTGTAAAATGGCTCTTTGTTATAATATCTTTTTTCTAAGGCTAAGTGTCAACAAAAATAGTCTGTTCTTTAGTCTTGAAAAGTTAAGCATTGCTAAACCCAAGATGAGAACCATCAACCAGTTTGAGCCATCAAACTGATAGTCTGGACTCTGGATAAATCTCACTGATAAGTCAAGTCTAGATTCTCTAGTTTACTGTTTAAGACCCATTGCTTTGCTTAGCCTGCCTCTCTGTGATTTCACATAAATGGTCTCAAGCCTGTCTGCCTTAATGTATTCATATAAAATATACTTTGAAATGCCAGTTCCATACATTTGTTTTGCTTGAAAATATTGTATTAATGCAGAGCACTATTTTATCATTGTCCTTTCAATGTTTACAATTCCTATTTTTATAGCACAGTTTTATTAAATTATATTATTTCACATTCTGTCTGTTGCTTTAGAAAACGTATTTCAAACAGAAAAAAATAACTGCCACCAGTGGCGTACATACAGGGGTCGCAGGGGTCGCAGTTGCGACCGGGCCCGGCACTCCAGGGGGCCCGGCCGCCTGTGGACCCACCCCCCAGGCAGGCTACCCTAAATCATGTTGTACTCATGTAATGGAGCGCTCTGATGGGGCCCAGCACAAAGTACAGAGCGCTCCATTACATGTACAATGTGGAGGGAGGGAGGGAAGGGGTGGGGGGTGCGCGCACTCACTCACACACCCGGCTGGTCGGCATTTCTTTTCAGTAGTGAAGCAGGGAAACCTCTCTCATCCCTGCTTCACTGCTCTTCGCAGCTCAGGAGCTCCCCCTGCTGGACCCAGATCGCGCTGCTGGCTGTGGGAGGAGATCTGAAGACCCGGGAATCTGCCTTCAGCACAGCCAGCACCGAGATGAGTGAGGAGGGAGCCTGTCATCAGGGAAGAAGGTAAGTAGGTTTTTTGTTTTTTTTCTAAGGCTGCAGACTGGGGGCAAGGGGCAAAGGGCAAGAGGGGGGGGGGATAACTAATTTGAGGGGGCACCTAATCCGGCATTACTGTGAAGGGTGGGGGGGCACATATGAAGGCATAACTATGAGGATTGAGGGGGCACATATGAAAGCATAACTACTTTGAAGGGGCACATATGTGGGCATATCTAATTTGAGGGACACATAATGTGGCATAACTACTGTGAGGGGGCACATATCTGGGCATAAATATTTTGAAGGGGCACATAATCTGGCATAACCACTCTGAGGGGGCACATATCTGGGCATATCTACTTTGAGCGGGCACATAACTGGGCATAAATACTGTGAGGGGGCACATATTCTGGTCATTACTACTGTGAGGGGGCACATATTTGGCATTACTACTGTGAGGGGGCACATATCTGGGCATATTACTGTGAGGGGACACATAATCTGGCATTACTACTGTGAGGGGCACATATCTGGGCATATTACTGTGAGGAGACACATAATCTGGCATTACTACAGTGAGAGGGAACATATTTGGCATTACTACTGTGAGGGGGCACATATCTGGGCATATTACTGTGAGGGGACACATATTCTGGTCATTACTACTGTGAGGGGCACATATTTGGCATTACTACTGTGAGGGGACACATAACTGGGCATAACTACTGTGAGGGGCACATATCTGAGTATACCTACTGTTACAGGAACAAAGGTGGGCATTAGTACTGTGAGGGGCCTCAAGGTGGGCATTAGTACTGTGTGGTAGCACTAGATTACCCTGCTATATATTGGCATGGCTCAGTCTTACCGGCCAGCATAGCGCCCCCTGCTGGGGATTTCACAGGGTCAGTCGCCATCCCTTCCTTATGTAATTATTCTTTTTTTCTCACCACAGGGACCTTGTTCTGGATCCAGCGGACATCACGCCGACACCAGCGACACTCTGGGTGAGGTAGGACCAGATTTTATTAGTTAGGACTGGGTGAGTGTAGCCATGCATTGGGGTTAGGGCTCTTTAACATCCTGTACGGGTAATCTGCTGTGTGAATGAGTGCCAAGCCCCGCTCCGAACAGCAGAGACACGGAGCAGTAACAGGATTGATAATGCTCCGTGCCTTTTACTACAAAATCACAGTGAGATAAAGCTGTCACCGTGATTTTGTAGTTAAAAGATCACAGAGAGGCACGGAGCATTATCAATCCTGTTAGTGCTCTGTTCTCTGCTGTCTGGAGGCGGGGCTTGGCACTCATTCACGCAGCGGATTAGCCGCACGGAAATGGCAAGTGATAAAGTATATTACAAAAATGTAACCTACTTTATTTAGCCAAAACGTTTAATTTTAGTAGTAAACTGGGGCTGAAATGGCCATTAGCAGCGCTCTCAGAAATGGGGGGCGACGGGAGGGGGCCCCATGGATCAGTTTCGCACCGGGGCCCCATGGATTGTGTGTACGCCACTGACTGCCACTAAAGGTTTGTCTCATCTCAGACTAAACATGGTGATCCAATAGAGTCAGACTGCAATGTTACAAAATGCATTTATTAAAGTTTCAAGGCTGACTCTCAAAATCTATCTCAATGAAATATGTAATGTTCCCTCATGTGCAATTATTTGTGTATTACAGTGATTCAGCAGTGCACTGATACAGTAGAAAGAAGAATCTATGGGCTGTAAATAATCATTTCAATTTTTTGCTTTTATGTAGACACTAGAGATGAGCGAATCTCTCAAAAATTCAATTCGGCCGGTTAGCCAAATTTTCCGAAAAAATTAGATCCAAATTTATTTGTGGTGAATTGTGTTAAAAAACATCTATTTCCTGGCTGCAGATAGCCTTCATAGTGGTGTAGAACACTGTGCCTTGCAGTAACACGCATAGGGAGTCTGCTATGATAGTGAGTCAGTATGACATGTAGATGACAGGCGTCGCTCTTAGAATCACTGCACACTTCACTTATTTGGGCAGTTACGGGGCCAAAACTGACCAAATAACTTAAGAGTGAACTCAGCCTTACAGGTCAATGTTAGCACCAAGAATTAAGAACAGTGCAGAGGCCCAAGATCCTACTATAGCATGAAAGAGTGCACTCCTTTTACACCAATTCATTGATTCCACATATATTTCTAAAGAACCTGTTCTATTAAATGCTTTTACAAGTAGAGCCCCCCGACAGAGCGCAGTGGGTGTCTGCAGTAATTTTGTGTTGACTATTATTTTGCCCTTCCTCTGATCCGTCAGAACATTAACCCCCCAAAAAAGACCACTCGGTCAGCATTTGGTCAGTAATCCATCAGTATTGCTAAAGCCAAAAAAAAAAAAAACAGGAGTGGATCCAAAACAGAGATGACACGTGAATGGAATATTTGCATGTCTTCTGTGCTTTGTACCCACTCCTGCATTTGGCTACCAAATCATAAGCCAATTCTGATGCAAAATAAGGACCATGTCATGCAGACCTTACAGCTGTTACATAGACAGGATCCTTTGTGCGTCTCATTTTTCTTCCTTCTAATAGATCATAAGAAGGGTCAAATAAATGATGATGTCAGCCAGGCGGAAAGGCAAAATAGTTACCCAGTCATGTGGGGAGGGTGGGAACAGCATGAGAAGTCCACAGAGTGGCTCTATGACACACTGGTGAGGTGGAAGCAGCAGGAGGAGACCACAGAGAGGCCCAGTTGTGGCCACAAATCCAGTTTGACTGCCCATTTGTCCAGCAGATCTTCAAAGTGGGGTGGCAGGGTGTTGTCCAAGTATGCCACCCCTGCCGGTTTAGGTTCTGCTCCAGATCTAGCTGCTGCTGCTGCTAGTGAGTAGTTTCTTCACTAGGTGGGTGAAGAAAGCTGCTCATCAGCGACTGTAGACTCAATTTGCTGCTGATGGAGCAGGAACTGCATCTACCCCCAACCCTGCGACATCAGCCATGGCAGAGGAACGTGAGGGCAGAGGGCCCCCGGTCAGAGCTGCGACAGGATGGACGATGGCGCAGATAGGCAGTGGCGAACTGACTACATAGGATGTCTCCATAGTAGTTCAGTTTGTCCCTTTTACACTCTCAGCGAGTGTAAAAGGCCCTATTTTGCACCAGTAGCGAGTGTCCAACAAAGTGAAGAGCAGTGATGAGCGAGCATGCTCGGCCGAGAAATGGTTCGACTCGAGCATCGATATGCTCGGCTTTACTCGGCCGAGTACCATGTGTATTAGTCGCATTGCTCGAGTCTCCTCCCGTACGTTTGATGCCTTCTAAGCAGCCAGTCAAGGTACAGGTAACTAATTCCCCTCAGTGTAAGGCCATAGCAATGTTAGCTGTAATCCTTACACTGATTGGCTGGCCGAAACATGTGATACCATTTCATATAGGAGCTGAGGTCCGGCGCTCGGCTCATTTAGCGTCAGGGAGAGCAGACAGTAGGCAGGGACAGATAGCGTTTTGCTCTAAACTTACTGAGTTCACTCAGGCATCACCAGGAATGGAGAGATTAGTGCAGGGCTTGAAAATCGCTTTGATAACTTCTAAAAGACAGAAAGATTTCAGATTAGTGACATCTACAATACGCCATCATTAAGCAGTATCAGGAGATGTGGTGCGCTCACCGTGGAAAAGGTGCAGCACGGACAGCGTCCGGATCCGGGACGCACCAAAGGTACTTGTAGGAAAACGAAGAGAATGTCCAGCTTCATACACCAACTCGTTCTTTATTTCAAAGCGATAAAAACAGCGGGATACATGTCGCGTCTACGCATTTCCGGATCTCTGTTACAAATACCGATCCTAATCATGACAAAGCAACATTGGCAAGGCCACACATATATAAGCAAATACACCAGCTGGAACAATTCAGCCTTAATTGGGTGCCGCCCACATATATGTCCAAAGGCTATACACATACAGAGTGCTTAAAATGCCAATGCATATAAACATACAACCAATGAAATTAAACCCAAGAAAGGATAGAAAATAAAAACAAAAATAATTAATAATGCAGGATCAGATCGTGTTTTTGATTAAGGCCCAGAGGTGCATATGAACCCATTTTAAATATCCATAAAGATTCTCGATTCAAATGCTTCTTGCGATGGTCTCCACCCCTAATTGGGGGGGGGCACTCGTTCTATACCCTGCACTGCCATGCTCTCCACACTGCCGGCATGGATAGCTGCAAAGTGTAAACTGGCTGCAGACACACCTCTGTCCCGAGAATGAGGAACATCAGAGATGTGTCTACAGATCCTAATCTTCAAACTGTTTGTTGTGCAGCCAATATATTGTAGGGAGCATGATGTACAAGATATACAGTAAACCACATATGGGGTATTACAATTGATGTATTGCCGTATGGGGAAAACTTTATTTTTAGAGAAAGACTATATTTCCTTTCCTACTGTCATGTGTGTGCAGTAAGTGCAGATTTTGTGGCCACATTTGAAGCTGCCTAAATAACGTAACCATGTATGTTGGACTTGCGGTTGATCCCTATACATCGATGGACTGAGTTTAATTCCTAATGTAGGTGCCTTCCGAGCTACACATTTAATGCCGTGTCCAATGAGAGGCCACCAATCTTCTTCCATATGGAGTATGGGCAGGTGAGATTTAATAATCTTACATACCTGCGCATATTCCAAACTATAGTTGGTCACAAAAGTGGGAATGCTGGCATATATGTGCTTGTTTGAATCACAATCTTTTGCTTTAGGAAAAACCAGACTTTTCTGAGAAAGACCCAATGCGTTTTGTTGGGCCCTGTTCAGACTATGCCTGGGATACTTTCTCCGAACAAGGCGGTCAGAAGCTGCCTGGAGCTCCATTCTACATTTGTCATCCAACGTGCAGTTACGTCGTATACGGGTAAATTCCCCTTAGGTAAATTTTTGGTAACGTGAGGAGGATGACAAGATGTAGCGTGGAGAATTGTATTGCCTGCGGTTTCCTTGCGTTAGCTGGCAGAAATGACTTTATTGCTGACTGCATCTCCTCTCAAATTAAGATCTAAAAACTCAATTGAGGAAATATCATGTTTTACCGTGAATTTTAGGTTGTTACAATTTGTATTAAGGAATTCCCCAAATAGAGTTATATCTGGAACATCACCCGACCAAATGAACAACAAGTCGTCTATATAACGACCATACCATTTTAGGGCGGGTGCCCAAATATTCACGGCAGAAAAAAGATACATATGTTCCCACCAACACATATATATGTTAGCCAAAGATGGGGAGAATTTCGCCCCCATCGAAACGCCGGTTAATTGCAAAAAATAACGCTGATTAAAACTAAAAAAATTATGGCGTAATAAAAATAATACTACTTTGGCAACATATATACGGAAATTTTCAGGATGATCTGAGTATGCAGTTAAAAACCGGGTCAAGGCTTGTATAGCAAGGTCGTGTGGTATGACCGTGTAAAGTGAGACAACATCTGCCGCAATCCAGCAAAATTTGGATTCCCATTTGAAATCCCCAAAGGCCTGAAGTACACTTCTGGTATCCTTGAGAAAGCCTGGCATAGTCTGCACTAGGGGCTGTAGTATGCCATCCACCCAAGCTGACACACGCTCTGCAAAGGAGCCTATGCCAGAAACAATGGGTCGCATGGCCGGTGGAAAGCCAGGTTTATGCACCTTGGGTAATGAGTGGAAGATTGGACAGATAGGGTGTAATACTTCCATATAATCATATTGTTTTTGGCTAATAAAGCCCTTACACAAGCCTTCTTGCAGCAGCTCGGTGAGAAGCTTCTGAAAGGGGGGGGGTTGGGTTGCCAGATAATTCACAGTACGTGGAACGATCTTCCAACATTTTTGTGTTTTAACGTCCCTGTAAATCTTTTTATCCAAAATGACAACCGCCCCCCCCTTATCTGCTTGTTTGATGATTATATCCTGCATATGCTCCAGCTCCTGTAGAGCTGTACGATCCTGTCTGGACAGATTATACCGGCGATTATATACCTCCCCTGACTGGATTTTATCCTCAAGGGCATGTAAATCGCGAATGACCAGCTCTTGGAAGCGGTCCAAGGCCGTAGTACGAGCATATATAGGATAAAAATCATTATTGCGAACAGCCAAATTAGTAATATGGGGAGGACTACTTTTTGGGGCTGTATGTTGCTGTTGCAAAAAGGCTGCAGTGGTTAATTCCTGAAAGGAAAAAACTGCAGAGGTCAATGATACAGAGGTATGAGATGATCCCAACACATTTGACTTATCATTGCAGGACATATCATCAAAATTTTCAGCGGAGGCATTACTCGCAACATTAATGGGGGACATCGTTTCATCTGTGTTATAGAAATGCTTTTTACTGTGAGATTGCGGGCAAACCAATTAAGGTCTAATATAGTCCCAAAAATATCTACATCATTAAGCAGTGTGTTGGGCAGATATTATCAAAAGGGGCTTATTCACTACAGTGTTACTTGGTACTGAGATATACACTGCACCATCATAAAGCAGTGTGTTGGGCAGACATTAATAAAAGGGGCTTATTCACTACAGTGTTCCTTGGTACTGAGATATACACTGTACCATCATAAAGCAGTGTGTTGGGCAGACAGTATAAAAGGGGCTTATTCACTACAGCGTTCCTTGGTACTGAGATATACACTGCACCACTATAAATCAGTGGGTTGGGAAGACATTATTAAAGGGGCTTATTCACTATAGTGTTCCTTGGTATTGTATTTCTCTATCTCCTGTATATTACAGAAAGGAAATACAGGTTGTACTGTAAAAATTACATTATCTATGGGCTAGTGTGGTGCTGAAAATTGTATTTCTCTGTCTCCTGTTCATTACAGCCAGAAAATTCAGTGTGTACAGTAAAACAATTCATTATCTGTGGCCTAGTGTACAACTGAAAATCTTTATTTTCTGTGTACAGTACATTACAGCAAGCCAATACAGTGTTTACTGTAAAAAACATTATCTCTGGGCTAGTGTAGTGCCAGAAATCTGTATTTTCTGTATCCAGTGCTGTCCTGCTTCAGAAAACTGTGTCTTTAGGGGATAGTAAAACAATCTGCGCCTACATCTACAGACAAAACCATTAATATGAAGAAGGCGAGCACAAAGGGAGGGGAAGTGGGCTGATGCTGATGGTGCAAGCAGAGGCCGTGGCCCGGGCGCCATGCTGATGGTGCAGAGCCAGAAGTCATCCCTCTGCAGAATGGTGACAATTCGGCTGTCACTAAGCAAGAAAGTGAGCATGCATCAGGCCATTTGTGCAAGTGACTTGGAGGGACTCCTGCCTCCATCTCCACTACATACTGCCACAGTGTGTCTGGGTCCTCTGCCTCATCTATCTCATCACCCTGTAACTCCTCTTGTTGGTCCTGCTCCTCTTCTCCTGTCACCTGCATAGAAAAACCACCCATTTTGCTACACATTGCTTGTGCTTCAATGTCCTCCTCCTCTTCCAGTTCAGCCCCACAGGGCTCATGTGGCCGTGAGATCTAGGAGCCATGTCTTCAGTCCCTGACCAGCCATATTTACCAGCATCTGTTCCAGGACATGAAGCAATGGAATGACGTTGTTCATCCTATAGTCCTGGTGACAGACATATAAAGTGGCCTCCTCAAAGGAGCCTGAGCAAATGGCAAGTGCCACGTATGAGCT